>MU389335.1:625301-786033 GCA_022578775.1 Xylaria venustula | reverse complement strand
GCCGGGGGGTGCGAGAAACTCGACCGAGGAGCGCCCGTGGGCTTGGCACGCCAAGGCCCATACCAAAAAAACCCGACCGAGGGCCAGGTCGGGTTCTCCTAGGGGATAGCGTAATATTAAAATAAAGCGACTAAGCAATAAATTTAATTTTAAACAAATTAAATTTTTTAAAATTAAAAAAATTATTTTAAATATAAGCTATTAATTTATATTATTTAAAAAAGTTAAAATATATTTAATTTTTTACGTTTTATTTTTTAAGCTAGCATTAAAAAATACAAAACTTTAAATATAACTAAAAATTAAACTAAACTAAAATAAATATAATATTAAAAAAATATTAAATTCTCAAGTTAATAAAAAAACTATAAAATATTTAATTAAATAAAAAAATTATTTACACGCAAAAAATATATAAAAATTTAAAAAACATTTAAAAAATACTAAAGCAATAATTAATTAGTTTTATTACTAATATTTTAACCAACTAACGCTAAAAAAGCAAAATCGACTAAAAAAAAAATTAAAAATATTTTAATTTATAAAAGCAAAAATTACTATAGCAGCAAAAAAATAAATATATTTATCGAACAAATGTTTTTGTTTAATTTTTAACCGCTTAAATTTTTTTATCGCTTTAGCACCTTTAATATTTTAATAAATTATTTTAATTTTATATTTTCAAAAAAAATATTTTTGCTTTTGCAAATAAATAAAATAATTTATTAAAATATAAAATTGCTTTTTTGTTTTTTTTTTTAGCTTGTTTTAATTTGTTTTTTTTAATAAATAATTTTTTATATTTATAAAATAAAAAGCTAAAAATATTGCAAAAATAATAAGTTTTAATATATAATTAACATTTTTTAAAACTTAAAGCTACGCAATATAAAATTTGTTTTAAAGCGCAACAAAAGCAAAAAAAAAGCATAATAAAGCTTATACAAACAATTAAATTAGCGCAAATTAAAACGCTAAAATGCTAATATAACTTTAATTTTTTAAAGTTAAATATAATTAATATATATATATAAAAACAAAAAAAAAACATATTTATAAAAATTATTAAAAGTAATAATTTTAAAAATTAAAAAATAATGTTATAAATTAACAAATAAATTAACTAGTTAAAAAGCTAAAAATTAACCAAAAAAAAGCGCAAGCTTAAAATAATACGCAAAGCCTAAATTATATAATATATTTAAAAGTTTTACAAAGTTTAAAATAATAAATATAATAAAACAAATAAATAAAAAATATTTTGCTATTTAAAAATAAGCAAACAAAATAAACATTTAAATATAATAAAAAAAAAACAGTTTATATAATAATAAGCATTTTTTATATAACTAATTAGTTTTTATTTTACAATTTAATTTAAATATATAATAATTTTTTAAAATAATTATATAAAAATATTCTTAACAACTTTAATGTAATTTTTATTAACGTTATAATAATTTTTTTAGTTATTACTTAGCACGATTTTTTACGGGAAGCTTTAATTATACCACATTAATACAGACTTAAATTTGTTACAAAAAATTACCACATTATTTAAGCAAAATAGCATATAAAGTGTGGCTAGGTTAATATAACATATATAACCCACACTTAAAAAAGCTATAACTAGAAAAAATGCCTTAAAATAAAACAAAAAAAGCGAGACACAATATAGCGACAAAATCACACTACTACTGAAAATCTAACAAGATCGGGTTCTCCTAGGGGATAAAGTTATATACGCTATACTAACTTAGCCACACCCTGTACGCCACTCTGCTTAAGTAATATAGTGATTTTTTCACTTAGGCCTCACAGGCTTTTTTGGGTCGCCTATAAAGACCACCAAATCTAACAATATACGCCACACTAACCTAGCCACACCTTGTACGCCACTCTGCTTAAATAATATGGTGATCTTCTCACTTAGGCCTCACAGGCTCTTTTAGGTCGCCCATAGAGACCACCAAATCCAACACATATAACGCATAAAGTTTCGGCCACGTATTAAGGTCCGGGTTCAGCTAACTTTTCCGGCTCAGCGCACCTCTGTGTTAATCTCAGAGTAGTCACCATGCCGAGCAGCGTCTCTAATGGCCCCCAAATCAAACCTAGCTCCCTTTTAAACTACCTACTTAATTCCTCATTTCTTTCTTTTCGTACTCGACGCAGGGAAAATGAGGACCCGCAGCCAAGCGAGGGAATCGGGAATCCAATGGGGGTGGCCTTCCCTCCCGGCCGAGATCCGCCTCATGATCCTCGCTTTCGTGGCATCGGCGCAACATCGCGGCTGGGGTTCTCTCGCGTCCGTTTGTCGGCAATGGCAGTTCGTTCTGGAGAAGGCGAACTTCGCGAAGCTCAAGCTGAGTGGGACGGCTCGCTGCAGCTAAGACAGATACATGAAAGCCTTATTGAACTTAAGAGACGGCTGCTTGTAACGCACATAGAACATTTAACGGATTATGTGTTGCATGAACTAATTACAATTCTGCTAAACTTTGATGTTTTTATATATTCACAAAGCAAGAAAGCGCTGCCTTTTTTGCGACCTGATAGATCTGTGTGGAATGGAGAAGCAAGAAATTACATATTATTGTCCTGGCTATAACTGTATCAGTGTTTTCAACACCATGTTGCTTGACCTCGTATCCACGCTACAGCAGTATTAACTTTTCCATGTGCAACTCAGTTCCCCCTCATCGCTGGAACTACAACTTAAGGTAAGACTTTTCACGGCCGCCACGACTTCCTGATGTTAATTCGTCAATGCTCTGTTTATTCATTAGTGCATCGTACTGACTTTGGAGATTTGCTGGCTCGTCGCACCCAAGTTAACCTAGCTAAGTGTTAGCTACCTCTATGACTTATCGAGTGCACCATTTTGATCTTCCCTACTCACATTGAAAAAGTCGTTTAAGAACTCGTTATCGCCAGTGAGCTGATTATTGCTGCCGATCGTGTTTCCATTTCCATTGTTGTTTCCATTGTTGTTTCCGTTATGGTCGCCAACCGAGGGGTTGTTCTCACCTACCATGTAAGTCAGGTTTATCTGTGAGATCATTCTTGTTCCAAGGCAAGACCTACCATTGCCAATATTATTGAAAGAGTTTTCTAGATCCGGAAGACCACTATCTTTTGGCTCGAAAGGTGCCGCTGCGACGGTCAGGGCTAAGAACAGGGAGACGAACAGAGCTGTGAACTGCATATTGAGGAGTTCAATGTGTATGTTAAAGAGAGATGGGCGCCAACTTTCTGAATTATATTCCAAAACTAGACAGATGATTGAGAGTGACAATAAACAGAGCAAAATTGAGGAAAAGAGAATTAAGCTGCATTTATTCTCATTCGGTGACACGGATACGCGCCGTGCACGTCTCTATGGCTTGTTTGTCCGACGTTGACCAGCAGCTTAGACACGTATTCTATTGCTTATGCGAGTATAGTTCCAGGTCATCATATGGATCAATGCTAGATAATAACCTTATTGATTCACTAATTGTCTGCGGAAAGCCGCAAGCAACGCCGCGCATCCTCAGCTTCAATAGAGGCACGCGATTAACACAGCTAAAAAGGGAAATCTCCGACCGGCAAGGGCATCGCTCTGCAGCGCGGATCACGCCTTATTATATTATCCAGGTCAAGTGTGACAGATTTGCCGACGCGCTATTCCAATCTCATCCGGTTAGTGTGCATACCTCCTAGCAAATGACAGCGTCAATAGTTCGAATATTGCTAGAACAACTTCCACCGACTACAAATCATCACACATCTCTGGCGGTATTCATTTGTAATCGCAGGAAATAGTGGAGGAGATCGCAATCTTAAGGCGCTGATTGCAGACCAAGAAAACCAAGAAACAGAGAACGAATACTGCCGGTGAAGATTGAACAAATATATACACGACTTAATATCCCAAATTACCATTTTGCTTACAGAGCTCAACTATTGAATTTGTGGATGATGGCTACTCATTTATTCCTACGTGCCAGCTCTCTCATCATGTTTTCTTCGACACATACCTACCGTGTTATACGTCCTTCGGCCATAAGCGACGTCTTCATCAAAACCTACCGAGGCGTAAAGCAATCCTCTCCCGCTCATATCCCCCCCCCCCCAAATGGCCCAGCTCAAGTGTCGCATCCTGAGAGTCAACGTCCCTCTCATTAATTCGGCATATGTGGCTGTCTATATGCTAGTATACTATTACTACAAGTCAACTGCCAATAAATGACGATATAACTCGAGCCGCGACTTAGATTGTCACAAGACGCTTACTCAGACTGGACGTTGCACATCTGCGATGCGTGGTGTCAGAAGCCTCAGTATAGGGGTAACGTAAACTCTTGTTGTCGCACGAACAAGAGTCAACTTCCTCATGATCTAGGCTGCAACTATATGCACCAAAAACTCCCTTGTCTTCAAGAATCGTGCCACGTACGAGCCGTCTTTATCGTGTATAGATACGTGACTCGATAGGAGTCAGATAGAGCAGCGTTATCTTCGTAGGCCAGTTCATCCATATCACATTGTCCAATTCGATGACCTCAAAAGGAGCTAGGTAATGGCACGACTCTTGGCAAATGAGAAGCTGCTCAATCGCATGTAATAGCCTGTAATTGGTTCCTTGAACATCGTCCCGATGAGCCTTCCGCGACCATTATCCGCCTTTGAGGGCAGGCACACCCAAGCAGGCCAGGCACAGATATCTACTCTCTTGTGTTTCGAACCTGCTTGCGTGGTATATATGGTTGCCCTCGTATTATAACAAGGAGGAAACTATAATATGATAACGTTACAACCACCTGTAGTTCCCAGTTGTCAAAGCCCTGGATTTCTCCACGTTTGTTTCATCATCACCATCAATGGGCCTTCACAACTTATCATTCTACAAATATGGATTTGAGACTTGTCGTAGTGCTTTTGTCGTCCCCTATCCTAGAATGGGTCACTCGATTGGCCCTGACACATTTCTACTGCGGCGCTGGCTCTTATTACTTCTGTCTCCTCAAGTTTCTCTACCAAGCCCTATATATCTTCGTGGTCTCACTCATCTTCCTCTACTTCGTCGATGCATTCATCTATCAGTTTCGCGTTCGGCGACGTCGACGGGGCGGGCGAGCACATGTGTTCCGCAATCTTAGGGCGCAACGTCAAGAAATAGCGCGTCGAGAAGAGGCGGTGCGGCAGCACTCCCTCGCCCAGCAAAAGGCACAACGTCAACGAGTTATGCGACAATTTGAGCTATTGACCGCTTCGGAAACGCCATTTCCACAGTAACGACGACTCATGCATGCAGCTTTTCGTCCGACGTTAGTGATGGTCTTACTCTTCTATCGGGCGTCTTTAATCCGATCTTCAAGTAGGTGAATCAGAGGAGACAGTGGAAAAGCGGTCTACATCCCTTACTTTATTTACAGATTGCCCCGAGGTACTTTTATTTTCAAAGGAAACAGCGACTAGCCACAGTATTCCCACCTCAGCAGCAATATTATATCATTGAGCGGAAATGGAAAGTCCGAATATCCACAGTTTCAATACGGAAGTTGACATTAGTTTTAAAATAAAGGAATACGGGGTGGGCTTTGACATTGGATAAGCCGTTGCACGATGTATTGCTTAGTCTACCCAAGCGTGTAACGAATAAACTCCTGACATTAAAAATTCAATGAGTGAAGTGACACAAAATTCAGTCATGCTGTGTTGTGAGTAACGCTATCAAACATACCCGTTTTGACTCCTCTTTTCAACTCTCTTCTCTTCATTTCGCTCCCAACAACACGGGACTCAAACCAATACCTCATCTGCAACCACAGTATCAGTCTTATAGCCACGTCCAACCACCGGCCCTACCCACATAGACAACTCGAATTCAGGATCCTAATATAATGTCCCCGCAAGATTGCCTTCGAGGCACTAGCTACAGCACAGACGCCACCACGGACATGAATGAAAAAAAGCACTCAGCACCTCCCAGCTACGGAACCGCGACGCATGACGAGAGGTCATCTAGCACTATCCGTCAAGCCACAGATCGAAATCCCCCTACTTCTCAAAGACTCGGCGAACCCGACAAACCCCTGAAGAGGTTGGACGGCGGTTATGGTGGAAGTAGTAAGTTGTGTCCCCGCCCCCAAGTATCATTCTCTGCACCTAAAAGCGTTTCCCTTCCCAACAGTACTCTGAGAGATAGACACAAGCCTATACAACCACGAACAATGACGTTTAACACTCTCTATTCTAACAGCTGATGTCCCCCGGAGCGACCCCATCGATATCAAGAAGAAACCGATGGAAACGAACCCGGACGAAATACCGGACTGGACAAAACTCAAGAATGCCTGAAAGCCACATGTTATGGCGTTTTATACTTATTAGTTACTAAGAGGGATGAAAACGCCTTACAAAAGCACACGAATACTGAATCCAGATAGTGGTCAGTTTATTATGCCAGGCAAAACCAAGAGAATGATAGTGGTTACACACGTGACCGATCGCCCCTTTTTGGCTCCGCTTACCCTATATACACATCGTGTTTGTCTGAATGTCGCGAACGCCAGTAACAGCATATGGTGTCACATATTTACTTGAGTTAAGAGAATATATGAAGTTTGAAATGAAATATAATCAAGGAGTCATTACGTGCTAATCCTCGGAGAGAATATGGCCAGTATGTTGGACCACTTCTGCTTCTTAGGCGGGCCTCGAAGCCCCGACGAAGTATTCCATCCCAACTCGCGATCATGCCCTCATCCCTCATCCCTCAACCTTGTCCTGACCCAAGATGCGCCGAAAGGGTATCAAGGCAACAAACCAAGTGCATCTCACGTAACACCGTACATACACCACCGTACACTCACGTAATTGACGATAAGCGAAAGAGCCAACTTGCTAATATACCGATTCTCTCAGTGTATGAAAACAGTCGGCTAACAGCAGGTACACATCAAGAATCAAATCAAGACAGAAGACCATACACGACCCAAGCACTCACTTGGGTACTTACTACTGATCAAATGTGAGCCTCAAGAAAGAGTGCAGTGAGCAGTAAACAGTGATTAACAGCATTATCGCATTCAATGCGCATTAAAGCGCCCTTTAAAAATTTATTTCTACATACCATGCCATGCGTCCCTAGTCCCTAATACATATGTAGCTTGGTAGGTAGTACAGTTTACGTATCCAGCAAGTTCTCCCCCCTCCTTTACCTTTATTTTATATAGCCAGAAGCGATCACACACCGATATTTCATAACTCATAACATCATGATATAGCATAGCATTGCCCCACTGCCAACATAAGCGACAGAAGAGGCCAGCCCCCATTATCAGGTGTCGCCAACATTGTAGGTCCACGTGCTTTACAAGCTATATGAAGAAACATAATACTAAAGATAATCAGCTCTGTTTCAAACGAAAAGGGACGCTCAATCTTAAAGTAGAGAGAGTACACGAAACTCACTGTAATGACAGAATCATCTGCCGACGGGTCATCATGATGCGGCACATAAACATACAAAATCAACGCATGATCGTCCGCAAAACAAGCAATGACGCGACCATCCAAGCGTCCAACGCTGAGAACCCGACTCCAGTCCTTCCCGTCCACGCGCACGGTAGCCCACTTATTCGGACCCTCGTTCCTGAATCGCGTGCTAGGATGGTCCTCGATGGCGCAGGTAAGCTGGCTAGGGTCGAGCTGCGGGTTCTCGAGCCCGTCCCACCGCGATTCAACGTCGAGGGTATCGGTGTCAAGGCGTAGTCGTAGGTCCCCGTGCATATTGGCGCTGAGCTCGAGCTTCGGGTTCACGCTTGTCGCCGAGGTGGAGGAGGCGGCAGCCCGTGACGCGACGGCGAGCTTGGTGAAGCGGTCGGAGATGGCCTTGAGCTGGAGCAGCGGCGGCAGTTGGATGTGGACGTCCGGTTCGCGCACCTTGGGCTGCATGATGGTCTCGACCGTCTCGGGGTGCAGCACGCGAACGGGAATGTCCTGAGTGATGACCTTCTCGCGCTCGCGTTGCAGGTGCGTCTCGAGAGGTTCGGCGGCGAATATGCCGTCGTCGTCGTCGTCGTCGTCGTATGGGTCGTCTCCGGCAGCGGCGGTGCGGTTGGCGGGGTTCAGGTTGAAACGAGCGACGCCTTGAGGTGGATTATTCGCAGGGGCGGTAGATGTGGTGATGGTCATGGACAGCACAGGCATGCCGTCCTTCTTGGTCAGGCGAAGAGACGCCGACACGGCATTGGTAGCGGATTTGAGGGCGCGCTGGAGCGGGAGCAGCGGCAACTCGAGGTTGATGGTGTTGTTGGGCTCGGCGGATTGGATGGACCAGCCGTCGAGGATGAAATCCATGGACAGAGAGCTGCATGGCACGGGCAAGTCAGCACATATATATGTATATGTGTATTCATAGACAAGAAGTACTGACGCCCAGACTTGAGATCCAGTGTCCGGGATCACGGTAAAGCGGATCGTCTCATCGTCGAGGCGTAACCAGGCGATTTTCTCGAGCGACGACAGCGCTGCTACCAGTTCTTTGCGACTCTAGGTCAGTCGTCGGCGCGGTTGATAATTGTGTCGATAAGAACATACTTGAAAATGTGCGAATATTTTTGAGGTTCGCCTTGAACCGCATAATTGCTGATGCAACATGTGTTGCTACATGGGTTGGGTCAGGGAGACAGACATGTGAATAAGGTAAGTTGGAGACGCGACGGAGGCGCGTTCACATGGGGACCTAACTTGACGATCAATTACCTCTAGCTTCTAAATTATCATATCAATTGGGTAAGCCCTGGAGTACTTTAGTGGCATATAGGTAGTGGCAGTCACAACTGGGGCTAATTGTGCATGACCTACTGTGTAGTGCTAATAACCTGAGTCTGGTTGTTGAAATGGTGGGGTTTGCATTAGATACCTCTTCTTAAGGGACTTCTTCAGCCAAGGCTCGTGATCCCCGGGCCACTTAGATACCCATTAGTCTACTGTAATATAGGCAGACAGACCCTACCTACCCCTGCTTAGTGCCCAACTAGCCAGATCGTCGTCCTCTACCCCGCCGTCTATCCATCCATCCCGTCCGTCATCACGACCCCACCATCGAACTATACGAACAAGTGGAAAAAGCAGCATTACAACCAAATGGAAGCATTTAAAGTCGTAATCTGAAATAGGGGCCCAAGGCTGATGCCTACCCACAAGAAGATGGAACATGATGATGAAGAGAGTCGTAATCAGAAGTCCCTGTATCCAGTCCCCGGGCGCCCTTGTCCTCGACAGGTAGGTAGGTGATCTAAACCTCCAACAAATGAACCTGGAATAGCCTCCCTCGCACATAAAACGCCTGTGTAAGTGTAATTATTTATTCCTTTCCTTTCCATTCCATTTCATTCCGTAACCGCTTGACCGTAGAACTCCGTATCCAGAGATCGTATCGCGTGATATGCCAACACAGTTCGCCGAGTGTGAGCAGACGAATGCATACATAGGTAGCCTCTGGTCTCATCCAAGACGTCCCCGACCCATGTTATCTGCAAAGAGAGACATAGTAGTGATGTGATAGTCCATATGATAGTGCCGCGTGAAGTTCCATCTAGAAAGTGGAAATCCGATTGATCGGTGCAGGCGTAGAACTCCTTCCACCAGTGATAATGGTAGTTCGACACACGTTGGCGTATTCGCGGGGCACCATGTAAGTTCCGCGGGCGTTGGGTGTCTGGAAGACATCATGGGCTTCGCCGCGCGGAGACTCGAGGTTCGAGATGCTCAGTCGTCGGAGGCTGGTCTGCAGCAGCATAGACTTGATGCCCGTGGTCCTCCGGTCGTTGCCGCGACCACGTCCACTGTTGTCTGCCGCTGCACCCGTAGTAGTCTCGGCACCAGGCGCGGCCATGTGCTGCTGCTGCTGTCTCATCCTCCGTTCTTCGACCGCGGCACAGATCCTGCACTGGCCCACGGTCTGCACCCGGGGGCGATCAAGCTGGAGTGTGCGAGAGGGTCGGTGAGGATGGCTCGGACGTCTGGAGAGACGACGGCGTGTTCGTCGACGCTCAAGTTGGGGTGCGAGAACCGGGGGCTGCGGAGGCTGCAGGGGCGCCCACACGGAAGTGAAAGGGGCGAAGCGATTGGCGGGGAGGACAATCGGATGGCCACAGTGGTGCTTCGCGGCGGTGCGACAGATGGGACAGGTCGGGGTGGAATAGGGATCGCGCTCGGCCGACTCCTGGAGCCATGTCTGGATGCAGTGCGTGCCGAACTTGTGGCCGCAGTTGAGATGCACCCACTCCTCCAGGATGCCCTCGGGGTTCGTGGCACCGACAGGGTCATGGCATATGGGGCACTCCTCGAGAGGTTCCTCTGGCAGTGCTGCTGTCTTCTCGTCTTGTAGTCTGTCCGGCACGTCTGGCACGTCTGGCGCCGCCGGCTCGGCTACTGCTGGGGGTTCGACTGGTCTGGATTTGATGTGCAGCAGTTTCTTGAGGAAGCCTAGCTTCAGCTTGGGGAGCTTTGGAAGCCGCACGCCGGGCATGACTAAGGTTATGTTCTTCTGATGAAACACAGGGAAAAACAAATGACGAAGAATTGAGTCGCAGGCTGTGGTTGTGGTGCGTGGGTGAAGCTCCGAGGCCCAGACAGGCTCCCAACCACCAAAACAATGTGGTGCTACGTGAGTTGGGTATACCGCGGCAAGGATGGACCTTGACCGATCAAGAGCCGGCAAAGAGCTTATGTGATGTGAACGATAATAGGTAGCCGACGAGGTTTGTTCTATTGCAACCCAATTGCACAGAGACGGTGCCGTGATGGACTCTGTTGCGAAGGTGGGGGAGAAGATGGGCAGCCGTTGGGTGACGCGACAGCTGAGCTCAGCTTCGTTCACGAGGGCAGAGAGAGGGTGGTGGATGACGGGACCAGCTTCTTCGGCTTCCGCAGCTAAGAACAACAAAAACAAATAATGAACAAGAAAGGGATGGAGAGAGTAGGTAGGTAGCTTGGTACTACGAGTGACAGGCCTGGGTGGGAAAGGTAAATGGCGCGCTATCAGAGATACACAGAGCAACGCAGAGTAATGCAGAGTGTGGTGAGTGTGGTGAGTGATGATGACGGTACTGTAAGATGGAACGGGTCGAAGGTTGTTGAGTCAAGGTTGAATCATCATCCAAGGTTGGATCATGAAGACGTAGTTGGTTGTTAGTTGGGTATAATAGCCAGACGCGCTCGGCTGGGCTGGGCTGGGCTGTTGGAACGGCCACTGACTCGGGTATCTCGATCAGGCTTCAGGGTGCGTGTGCGTGTTGCATGGAGGAGAAGCTTTAAGCAGCGTTGTGCTTAGTACTACTAAATACTAAAAAGTAAGGAAGCAGATTGGGTGAGACTGGGTGTTACCTATGGCAGTTCAGTCCTGTGGCATTTGGCCGTTTGCCATAGGCGACCCTCCCGAATGTCCGGACTGGCGCGGGCGTGGCTTTGAAACCTGTCTGATATGAAAGTTAATAATACAATACGCTTCCCACTGCACTGGGAAGAAGGGCATTGAATAACCATGGGCTCTCTCAAACCGGATACAGGGAGGGGGGGTTCAAGGGAGGCCAAGGGAAGGCCAGAGGAGGGGCCAACAATACGGGGACGGGAGCTATTCATACGGCAATGCACAATAAACATAACAATAGCTAGGTATCTAGTAGCTAATGTGCATCTCTCTCGACACTACCATTTACCTACACCATTTACACCACCACAATGGGGCGGGCACCCTGGTGATCACCGGGCTGTGGGGCTAAGGTAGGTAGTCAACTGCCATCCATGGATCCTTCATCACGCCCTGGAGCGGAGGGGGGCCATCATGTGGTCAGTATGGTACCTATTATCGGGGGACCAGGCTTGTCCTGTCAGAGCTTTCCGCATTCGTCAATGCTGGCAGAACTGCAAGATAAGGCTGGAATGTGCTTGCAGCCCACGTGCACGGGCTGGTCGTTGGTGTGTGGTCGGGAAACCCTGCGGATTCGCTCAGATAGGGGTCGCTATTGTCGAATGGAGATGGAGACGATGCCATCGCTTAAGTAGGTACGTATAATATAGATGAAATGGTGGATCGCTTCATGTGCACCTACCTATTCATTCATTGATTCGAATGCCGCGCTTGGCACGCTTTACTTATGGCCCTCCTACGTTAGCTCCTTGTCTACTGTATGTAGACACCCACCCTGCACCCTGCATGTAGATGTCGAAGCTTAATGAAGCTCGTAAAAAGAAAGGGCATTGACGCCATTATGGATTTGAAAGTCACCGTCAAAGGAGAGAAAAAAGATCTACAGTCCAGGGCCAATATTGAATATACCATAATGGGCGCATGGGGAGCAATGGCTGATCTAAAAGCCAGTCTGTTCAATAACATGGGGGCCGGTGTCGTTTTGTTTTATAAACGCTTCATACAACCGGGGCCGAATATGTTTCGAAATAGACCACAAACACAGCAAGGTGCTCGTTGTGAATGACTCGGTGAAGCGTTAGAGTGAGCCGCAAGATAGTGAGTGAATGCAATACCTAGCTGGCGGTATAGCCAGATGCCTATTTCTACTGCATCACCGTGGACCTCTAAATGTAAATCTGGTCAAGGAAAATGCGGCGCGAGGATTGCCCCGCGGCGAACCAAGGACCGTAAATGTAATATACAATGCAGGCCAGCCGCAGATGACGTCCCCTGTTCGCCCTCTAATTATCGTCTGTTCTGACTGTTCCTATCATCGTCATCATCATCGTCGTCGCTATCATCTCGAAATCCCTCCTCTAGGCTTCACGCAAGCTCGGTCAGTCGGATGAAACGCCAAGGCCGGTTTTCGCAGCACGAATCTTTGCCAGCACATGAAAATGGACGTGCTTACTCTCTGCTCAGCCTCCTATTACTATCGGCGTGACCAGTGTCCAGCGAGAGCGCATGCCTCCGATCCTCATCGACTTCGTTCAGTTCCTCCCCGTCTTCCGAGCTGAACCCCACATCCGACTCGTCATCGGGGACCACGGCGCGGTCCCTGGCGCGCAACCTCCAGCGAGACGAGGATGCAATCCACCGCGCTACCGCATTCTGCATCCGTATGCGCAACGAGGTCGTTTGCGTGGAGATGGAGTCGAGCGGGAGGTATTGGCCGTATCGGTTTCGGTAATGCCGCCACAGGGGGACGAGGAGATATGTCAGTGCGAGGAAAAGGACCAGCGAGATGATGGCCGGGATGAACAGTTGCTGCACGATTCAGCGGATGCCTTGGCAATGACGCACAGAGGGATGAGAGAAGGGAGCGTCCTACCTTGATGACGGAGAGTGTGGAGCCCATCTTGAGGCCGGGAAGTCTAGGGCTTTACGACGAGGCCGGCGGTGTGATTCTGTACATCTAACGATAGATGGAGATAAGGGAGTAGTCTCACAAAGCGCGGTGTTGCGCAGGTTGGGTTGATGACGACGACGACGACGACGACAACGATATCACGGCAGTCAAGGAGAGTACTTGATCGACTTGGCCACGGGACTGGGTATTCTCAAGGAGTCTGTTTCATGGAAACGAAGATCGTTTTTCCTCTCGCATCTCGTCGTAGCAAACACGAAGCGAGGGGGCAATGTGTTATGCCTCTGTATTCCAATGAATTACTAGAAAGATTGGTGATGAGAGGTTGCAGGTGATATCTGTCAGTCAGCCTGCTGGCCATACATACCTAGGTAGGTAGGTACTGTTTAGGCCAGGCTTGGCCCAAGCAAAGGATGTACCTAAGCTACCTAGGTACATAGGTAAGCTTAGGTGTCGGGTGCCTGGCGAGCCTGGACAATTGGAACCCTTAAACTCCGCTTTATGTCCGCACGATTAGGGGGTCTTCCTACCGACTTGATACGAATATAATGATATCTTAAATATAGATACATTACCTACATCTCAAGATAGAATTGCTTTTTCAAACCCAAGTCGAAAATATAACACACCTCTTTCAATAGCTACTGTCCTCACTTCTTTTATCCTTAGCTAGACCATTTCATCGCCTGGAGCAAACAGTTTGCGGTGAACTTAAGCTAGATAGATAGAAATGACATGTCGAATTGCTATTGCTATGTGGGGGAGTACCATCAACAAGATCCGAAATGCAAACACGGTGACACCAAAAACAGATAAGACCAATGCAATCGTAACTATAAAATATAAGAGAAGTCATTTTGGCCGACATGATGTTCTTTGATTCTTCCTCAGGACCACTGCCGCCGACCGGGCACCATATCATCACCAGACCCATTCTTGATCACGATTCTCTATTTCCATCATGCTGTCCTTTGTGTCCCGCTGTGTAGGAAGTGATACAGCTTTTGAGAAGCAGAGCGACGCAGAAAAAGTTGCCCAGATGAACGCTGCAGTGCGCGAGGTTAAAGCATGTTACGAGGCCGGCGCCCCCCTATTCCGAAGAGAGGATATGCAAAAGCTCGGGGACTTAAATGCTCTTCTAGAAAAAGGGGCAACGAGCAAATGCAACATCATCCTGAAAGGCATCAATGGAGTTAATTATCCACTGGAGCTTATGGATCTACACGTATGCCGCGGGGACGGGCATATTGGTGGCTCGAGATGGTATGCTAACTGCAAATTTACGAATACTCTTTTTCTCTCTCTCTCTCTGTTTCGCTTCCCGTACTAAGTTAAGCAACTTCTAGGAACATCGGCTACGACTCGATCCAAAACCTCACTAGATTCGAAAACATCGACCGCTTCCACGCCAGCAGCGCGTTTTGCTCAATGAGCGTTGCACGTTGCACATGGGGTCTCGAGGTTTACTCGGATACTGTACCACCCGCACCTTCCACAGAGGAGCTACTCGGTGTTTACGAACAGAGACTATATCACTTCAGGGAAAGCAAATATATCGAAGTACTCCGAGCAGCTCTCCAGAAAATGCGGACTCGTCATGTCATAAACAAGTTCGTTTGCTTCGGATTGGGGTCCCTTAACAAGGGGGGGTGAAAACAATGCCATATCCCTGGATCAACACATCCTCACCAACGCGATTTCCTTAGCTCTGATGTCCTTCAACATCCAGTGTTCGCGCAATGCAACGATTCACTTCTAGGATCCGGCATACACCGAACTAGACCGAGATGTTCTGACCTCGTACGGGTATACCGTCGTTGAAGATCCGCAAGGATTCCTCATGCTAGACGACAACAGCGTCCTCGTGTCCATCGGCCCCGATGTCCTGGTGAAGCAAATAGTGGCAGATATCTGCCGTCCAGCAATCATCATCCGGACCAAAGAGAACTTCAAATACGAATACACAGATTATTCCTTCCCCTCGGTGATCTACATGTAAGCAAGCACAGTTCAGTGCCATTGTCTTATTCGTACTGTCATCTAACTCTTTATAGGACCGACCCATCCTCGTCGAGAGTGGACAAGATGCTCAAGGAGGAGTATGTTGAGCTTGAATTTCCGTCCCATAAATCGTGGAGCGGTTTGGCCATGTATGTGAAGAAGAGTATTTGGATAGACTGACGGTATTAGCATTGCTTCAAGAGCATAGTAAGCTATAACTGTACTTACTGTTTGTAATCAAAGGCTTCTAATTCAGAGACCTTTTATCTTTGAAGAAAATCAACCCCTTGTTGATTATGATCATTTGCTTTGAGGCGCGCTAAACCGCGAGATGTTTTGATTTGGGTATAAGTAAAGACACTAGGTATGAAAACCGGCCATTTCTCTGAACGATTTAGACACGAGACCTCGACATCAAAATTATATTGACACTTAGGATAGTTTCGTACAGTGTAGCGTTTCATCGGACTCGGTTTTAACTACATGGTCAGCGTTTCTTTTAAGTGTCTATCGGTAAGTCTTAACTATCAAAACGGACGCGCCAGGCAGCAATCAAATCATCTTATAAACTAGAGTTTGACATTTCGAAGTTCTAATTTTGTAAATGTATAAACTTTGAATAGAGGGCAACAGAGGACAACGTGGGACAAGTGAATCTTAATTAGACTATCGCTGAACAACAGTAACACTTCATTTGATCGTAAGTTCAATGGAGATTTTGCTGCCCGCGCGGCCCCGACCTAAAAGACGAGAGACAATTAAAGACATATATACACAGATACTTATGTATACCCGGTCGTCCAGAACTCAGATCGCCGAAGGATTGAAATGAGTATGCATACCGGTTGTAGGGAGATATGGGATTTTGCAAATAGGACAGAAACAGGGTAGATCGACACATCTGTTATTAATTAAAGCGATCCTAGTAGCTTTAATACGTCAAGATGCATATAATATCAGTTGCATACATATATACTTACGTAGTAATGAACTCCTCTAGAGTAAATTAAATCGCATTCACGAGTCGAAAGTCGATAACTTAGCGCGCTAGGTAGCTTAATTCATCTAGGTATTATGACAATCTACAACCTTCCGATTGCATTCTCCATTTATATCAAGACTGAACTGCCTGTTAGTTCGTCACAATTGGCTATTTGTGTTGATACATAGTGTAGGTATTATTGGGATGGTAGATTGGATGATGCCTCTCACCATACATACATACCCCAATGCTACATATCACCAACCAAGGGGCTACTTTTGTTCCATTGATTGTTTCAGGCTCGTTTACTACAACGCTACCCATGTCCTGTCAGCAGAACGATGTTATGGGCAACGTATGATGGTTGCCGACACTGCCTGAGACTCTACGATCCAAGAGAAATTCCAACGTATGCAGCAGTTGCTGGTAAGTCATACTTTTTTTAGACCGTTTGGTTGGAGATGAGTATATAAGTAGGGTAGCAGATTGTGGTGTACATATGTATGAGGGCAACCCTTGTATCGCACATGTACATGGAGCTAAAACGTGATAAATGCTGGAGAAACTGGAGGTGAGGTCGGGAGGGTGGTGCACTTGATATACCGATGCTTGGCCCAGATTTGGATTAATAAAAGCGAGGTCTGGTGCAGACCCACACGCACTCACAGACAGAAGCGACTTTATAAGCATGTATTGCCTAGCAGCTGCTCTTCATTGGCTGTATCCCTGAGCATTGCACCACCAAACACTACCACTGCTAGCGACTTCTGTAGTGGCCAATGCCAGCGCGAGAAGCCACCACCGAACGCTACCTGCTCGCCTGTCTCTAGGTTGGTAGGAAGGTACATTATCTAAGCGCATAACGAGCCCGCGGCAGGTACCTATCCTACCACGTTAAGGAGCACATTACGTGCATGGCCGGTATCCCCAGATGTACCTCCAAAACCCCATTGCTGCAACCCCTTCTCGATTCATCGTTACATGGCATCTTGACTAAAGTTCCTTTGACGGTGCAGCAGCACAACCCATCACATCCACATACAAGATATTGTCTAATCCGGTCAGGTCGTCCCTCCTTTTCCCCTTTTCGTGCCACCGACCTGCATGTTTACGACGAAGACGAGAACAACAACGACAACGACGACGTCAACGATGCGAGCGTCTCCCTCGAATTAACCTCACCCGGTCCACATCTTCAGACCGTCTCTTGCATCTGTTCCTTGCCGGCGTCTGTTTCTACATGTACAAGTACGTCCATCTTATTATGAGCCGGCTTGTTTTCGAGAATGATCGGTCGGGCGACTCCTGATATGCCGCCCCTGTGCACCTGGCATCCACATACCTACATACATGTGCTGTGCTGTGCAGCGGTCGACGTCGAATCTGATTGCCGCTTCATCGTCCCCAGCTCAATGCTGATCCCTTGTCGGTTTATGCAGATCCTCCTCGTTCCACCCCCCTCCCAGACCTCCCCCCGAACAAGACGCCTGCACACAACCGCCTCTCGACCGTTGCCCATCGCTGGCGGGAACATGATGTTATCCGGCTTGCGACTGCAGCCTCCAATACATTGACGACGACGACGACGATCCGACGACCTTGACTCCGCCCTTCGACTGCCGCCGAATCGCATTCAAGAGGCCCCACCCGCTTGACGTTGCCGTTGGAAGCGCACAGGGCACAGGGCACAGGTACATTGACATCTCGGCGTTCTAGCGTCCTTCGGCACAGCGCGTAGATATGTCTTCTGCCGACAAATCTAGGCAATCCTCAGGCGGCAAAGGATTCTTCTCCCGAAGTAAACACAAGAGCGACAAGCGCCACACCGGCAGCGAGGAGGGCCGGTTCCTGGCTCCTGACTACGAGCCCTCTCTGCGGTCCTCCCGACATGTGCGAGAGTCGTCGGTTGCCTCGATCGATCGCCCTGACACCCCTGACGCCGCCGGCGTGAACAATTCCATCCCCTATGGTAACGCATACAACGAGCGCAGCCCGGCAGTATCTCTTGATTATCTCCCCCGGTCCGATCAGATGCCTGTTCGGCGAGACCCTAACAAAGGGACTGCCTCTGCCGACTACCACCAATATTCTTCCCTCGATACAAACGGCTTCGCCGCTGCAGCCGGCTCCCACCTGTCCGCGGCTCGCCCGCCTGCCGGGTCTTCCAACATCACTATGGCGTCGACCGGTCGTCAGACGCAATTTCAGCAATGGGGGCCACAAATGCCTGGCCAAGCTCCTAAAAGCAGCGCAGGCAGCGGGCCCGGATTCAATGAAAGATGGGACTCCCTACCCGGCTGGGGTCAGCCTGGCTATGGAAGGTCTTCACGGCAAAGTGATCAGTCTAGCATTTTCTCAGGTAACGGCCAACCTCCAAACTCCGCGGCCAACCCACGCTCATCCAGAATAGCGCTACCTAGTGCAACCTCGCAGAGTTCCATCACCTCCAGCAGAGACTCGCATCGATTGACCAAACTCCCTCATTCCCCGGCGCAGCAGCCGCCCGGCGGCCCGGACGCCGGCTTCTCTCTCGTACGACCTGACGATGATCGAGTCACAGAACAGATGTTCTACGAACTAATGCAAAAGCGCGGGTGGCACAATCTACCCGAGCAGGCACGACGGCAAATGCAGGCATACCCGCCGTCGAAGAAATGGACACTAATTTATCAAGACCGGTTAACCGAGTTCCAGGGAGAACAGAAACGCAGGCAGACTGCACGGACGACCGGCCAGTATGCGAATGTTGATATCACAACACATTCTGACGAGGAGGGTTCTCCGGAGTGGTACGTTCGCAAAGTAATGGAGAACAGCTTGGACTCGAAGGGCCTGGGTAGTCTTGAGGTCAATCTGAGGACACAACAGATCGGTTGGGTGAGGCGCTTCATTGAATGTCAGGGGCAGGTGGCTCTCACCAATGTTCTGCTCAAGATCAACCGCAAGACTGCCGTGGGCCCGGCCGCGCCCACGGACTCCAAATCCAGCGACAAGAACCTCGACAAGGAGTATGATATTATAAAGTGTTTGAAGGCGCTGCTGAACAACAAATATGGCGCCGATGACGCTCTAGCTCACCAACAAGTCGTCGTGGCTCTCGCAACATCCCTCATTTCGCCGAGACTTACGACTCGGAAACTTGTTAGCGATGTCCTCACTTTCCTCTGTCACTGGGAGGAGGGAAACGGGCATCTCAAAGTGATCCAAGCTATGGATTATGTCAAAACACAACAGAACGAGAATGGCAGATTTGATGCATGGATGCGGTTGGTTGAAGTTACCGTCGATGGCCGTGGCAAGATGGGTAGCCTTGTTGGTGCTAGCGACGAGGTTCGCACTGGCGGCATTGGTATGGAAAACCTGCTGATGGAATACGCTGTGGCAACTCTCATTCTCGTCAACATGATCATCGATGCGCCGGAAGGAGACCTCCAGCTCCGTATGCATATCAGGGCCCAGTTTGGTGCTTGTGGCATCAAACGGATTCTCACTAAAATGGAAGGGTTCCAATACGACCTGATAGACAAACAGATCGAACGGTTTCGCACCAACGAAGCCATCGATTATGAGGATATGCTTGAGCGGGAGAATAGCAGTATCAAAGACAGCATTGAAGGGGAAGTAAAGGATTTGAATGATCCCGCTCAGATTGTGGACGCCATTCAACAGCGCTTACAAGGTACCAAAACTCAGGACTACTTTGTATCTGCCCTTCAACATCTTCTTCTCATTCGTGAAAATGATGGAGAGGAGCGGTTACGCATGTTTCAACTTGTTGATTCAATGCTCAGCTATGTTGCCATGGATCGGCGCCTACCAAACTTGGATCTCAAGCAAAGTCTTAATTTCACAGTACAGAGCCTTTTGGACAAACTTCATACAGATTCCGAAGCCCGGCAAGCTCAAGATGAGGCACTCGAGGCTCGTCAAATTGCCGAGGCTGCGATGGCAGAGCGCGATGAGATGAAGGCTAGAGTTGAGCTTGGGGCCGATGGGTTGGTAGCCAAGCTACAGAGGCAGCTAGACGAACAAACCCGCTTTATTGAAGCTCAAAGGCGGCAAGCTGATGGTCTCAAAGCCGAAATCGAGAGTATGCAGACGATTCGCACCAAGGAGGCCCAACGTTATGAATTGGAGACACGTGAACTCTATCTGATGTTGAGGGACGCCCAAGATGTTGCCGCATCGCAGGCTGCAAAGGGCGCCATCGGTAACAAACCAAGCGACGACGACGCGTCTCGTACGCAGGGTATACTTGACCGGGAAAGACTCATGGACCGACTTGCTATGCAACTGGAAAGGCAGAAGACACAGTACAAGCTTGAAGGTCGCGTATGGGGCGATAATGTAGGTCCTTCTGACCGGCTACGCGCCCTTCGTGAGGAGATGGAGGGCTTCGACCAATCCTATCCTGATGCCCCTGAAGGTGCCGGACTTCCGCCCCCTGGCATATCTAGTGGCATGCTTGGGTCTGTCAGGCGGAACACTAAGATTCCACGAAAACCTGTCGGTGCTCAGGGTGGACCGCTCACTGAGGGCGAACGCCTTGATATGGACGGTGATGACGAGACCATTTATGAGAAACCTAGAGTGGTCGAGATAAGGAGACCTGTCATGGATCCTAAACAAGCACATAACCTGATGGATGAGATTCGGGCAAAGGGTAAAATAGACGGTGGAAGCGATTCAGAAGATGCTGACGGCACCACTACTGGCCCCTCGCATCCAAGTCTCGAGTCTCAGTCGCCGATTACTCCCAGCGACAATGATACTCCAAAGATACAAATAAATGATACCGCAGCTCCACCACCACCACCGCCCCCTCCACCACCCCCTATGCCGGGCATGTTACCAGGCGGCCCTCCACCTCCGCCGCCGCCGCCTCCCCCTTTCCCTGGACAACTTTCCGGCGCAGCTCCTCCTCCTCCCCCTCCCCCTCCTCCAATGCCGGGGATGTTACCAGGTGGCCCTCCTCCTCCGCCACCACCGCCTCCCATGCCTGGCAGTTTGGGAGGAGCACCTCCTCCGCCTCCCCCAATGCCAGGTGCTATTGGAGGGATGCCTCCACCGCCACCACCACCGATGCCAGGCGCCATATCTGGGCATTTCTTATCCGCTCAAAATAATTTTGCGCCGACACTTCAAGGTATTGGTCTTCCAGTGGTTAGGCCGAAGAAGAAGCTTAAGGCCCTCCATTGGGAGAAGGTAGATGCTCCGGAGACGAGTCACTGGGCGGCTCACACACCTTCCGCGGAAGCGAGGGAGGAGAAGTATATTGAACTCAGTAAGAAAGGAATCTTGGATGAAGTCGAAAAGCTGTTCATGGCCAAGGAGATCAAGAAACTTGGTGGCGGAAACTCTAAGAAGGACGACAAGAAGCAGATCATTTCTTCTGATCTTCGAAAAGCTTATGGTATGTTAATCAACGGATATTTGAACGGCAAGGTAACTAACGGATATACAGCAATTGCTTTTGCTAAGTTCAATCAATTTTCTGTCGAGAAAATAGTGCAGATGATCATACACTGCGACAAAGAGATACTTGATAACAGTGTTGTCATGGATTTTCAGCAGAAGGATGATCTCTGTAACATTCCTGACAACACCGTAAAACTCATGGCACCGTACAGCAAGGATTGGACTGGTCCACAGGCTAATAAGGAAACCCGAGAACAGGATCCTACTGAGCTCACCAGAGAAGATCAGATCTATCTTTACACTGCCTTCGAGTTGCACCACTATTGGAAGAGCCGAATTCGTGCTTTGGCTCTGACAAGAAGTTATGAAACTGACTATGACGAGATCGCAGAAAAGATGCACCAGGTCGTTTCGGTGTCTGAGTCCTTGCGTGATTCAGTGTCTTTGATGAATGTGCTTGGTCTCATTCTCGACATCGGAAACTACATGAACGATGCTAATAAGCAGGCTCGCGGTTTCAAGCTCAGCTCCCTTGCTCGCTTAGGCATGGTCAAAGACGACAAGAATGAATCCACACTTGCTGATCTCGTTGAGCGTATCGTTCGCAACCAGTACCCTGAATGGGAAGGGTTTGCCGTTGATATTCAAAGCGTCATAACGGCACAGAAGATCAACATTGAGCAATTGCAGACCGACGCAAATAAGTATATAAGCAATATTCGAAACATCCAAATGTCTCTGGACAGTGGCAACCTTAGTGATCCTAAGACGTTCCATCCGCAGGATCGTGTCGCTCAGATCGTCCAGCGCTGCATGAAGGATGCCCGTCGTAAAGCCGAACAGATGGAATTATACCTTGATGAAATGATGCGGACGTATAAAGACATTATGGTTTTCTACGGAGAAGACCCGACTGACGATAATGCTCGTCGCGACTTCTTCGCCAAATTAGCGATGTTTTTGTTGGAATGGAAGAAGAGTCGAGAAAAGAATATCCAATACGAGGAGACACGACGTAGGAACGAGGCCAGTATGAAGCGCAAGCACCCACAGCTGAAGTTATCGGGGAGCGCCGCCGAAGGAGCGCCACCCTCACCAGCATCGGCTGGTGCTATGGATTCTCTGCTTGAGAAGCTACGAGCGGCAGCGCCTCAGGCCAGGGATCAACGTGAACGAAGAAAGAGACTTCGACTGAAAGAGAGGCACCAAGTACGCATAGCGTCAGGGCAGAAAATACCAGATCCCAACGAGATTCCAGAGGCCGAATCCGGGCTCCACCAGGACGATGCCGCGGGCGCGATAGATTCCGAGGGGAACCCTCTCTCCCCTAATCTTCTATCACCAGGAACTGCACCTTCGGAAGGTAGTGAAGATGGCGTGGCGCAGAGAGCTGCCATGTTACTACAGGATATGAGGAGTGGTGACGGCAATGATGACGGAGATGGCGAGCAAAAGGAGAGTCTCAGGAGGTCAGCAGCAGAAGAGAGGAGAGCCAGGCGGCGGAGGCTAAAGGGGGCATCAGCCGCTAGCTCCAACGCCGGTGATGGAGATAAACCTTCAGGCACAGGAGAAATCCCGCCAACTGTGCCAGAAGAATAAAATCATTGTCCTAGGCTATAGTGTATCTGTTTAGGGCGACATGCCGTCCGTACACCCCTTAGTATCTCCAAGTATATATGATATAATGTCTAGATTACCGTTAGTACACAGCGAGCGAATTGGACGTGAGGAATGGTAGAAAGGGATTATAAGCATGGGTTGGTTGAATGTAAGGGTTAGCATTGAAGAGAACGGCACATACATCTTGCATTTTGTACTTCCCCTCTGCCATACAAAATCGATCAATATGAATGTTTGAAACCGAGTGCTGCTGATTAGACAATAGAGCTTCAAGCCCCTAGATCGCGCCAGGAAACAGACTATGAACAATTGTGCGGTGCGATGTCTCGGACTATACATCCCTTCTATCTAGAGCATGTCGCTTTTTAGACGCGGAAAGCATTAACGTCAGCTGGCTGAGAGAATCCACCAAGTTTTCTACTTGCGGTCCTGACGCGTCCTGGCTGCCCTTTGCTCTGAAAGAAGAGAGTTTGTGAAACTATCGTACATTATTACGTGAAGCTCGTTGATGATAGATTCACCATACCATCATATCCTGCTCATCGACGATCCTACTTGGTTATCGTTTGGGAGCACCGCTCTACTGCTGTTCGGCTAGTCTATAGCCAGTTAGTTACTTGTCGGTATTGCTGTACCATTAACGCGCAACTTATTGGGAACGATGGCACATGCGGGATAACTAGCATTGGCCAGTTGCCAGCATAAAGTAGGATGAATGAGGACACTAACGGTGATGGACAGAGAAGCGTTTCTGCGGTCTCATACAGGGTACTACGTGTACGATGCAGCGGCCTCAACCGAAGTGTGCGTGCATGATCGATAAGAACTCAAGTCATGCAACTTGAAGGCTTACATGCTTGCCAGGACTTTGATAGTGAGGCTGATGGTGATATCAAGCGAATGTCAACCTGCAGCAGCGGCTTCCACCAGGTTCGCGGCCACCATAGGTAGAGGATGTTAATCATAAGTACTGATTGGCACTCGCATTGCAACCGTGATCTCGTTAGGCCCTGGTTCTCCTCTGCAACCGAATAAACCAACAGACGATATGACGGGATCATCCGAGTGGATGACAGGCATCGAGGGAAATTTCCCCCTTGCACAGAGCTGTCACCGAAGGTAATCGATTGCGGCCCTAGTTGAGTACCTCCAACTTCTGACTTTTCATACAGAGCTACCCGAGGGGGCTCAAGTCATTTCCGCTGAATCAGCCGGCATCTCGACATGGTCAAAGACGGCGAAGGTTACCGCCGTGTGGCCTGACGGGCATCATGAGCGATTCTTCCTGAAGGTAGTTCTTCAAAACCTTCAGGATGCGTTCCTGCTAAAGCAATAATCCTCTTGACAGTGTTCAACTGGGGAAAGCTCCCGAGCACTTGCCGAAAGCGAATACCATTCCGCCGCCACCATGGACGAGGCGTTGTCTGGTCTGGTGCCTAAGCCAATTGCTTGGGGGAGGTACGAGAACGAAGGGAAAGAAGTTCATTTCTTCGTCGGAGCCTTTCGCGATATGGACTTTTCTTCCGCCCCTGAACCGGCTGAGTTCATGGCCAAGATTGCTCAGATCCATCAAAATGGTACTTCGCCCAACGGCATGTTTGGTTATCCGGTACCAACAGTAATTGGCAGATTAGAGCGAACAGTAACTTGAGAAAAGAGCTGGGCAGCTTCTTTCACGCACCAGTTAAGGGACGTCCTTGGATACGATATTGAGACTAATGGAGAGTGGCCAGAACTTTAGACTGTTTGTAATCAACTCATTGACAAGGTCATACCTCGACTTTTAGGTGTGCTCCAGTCTGATGGGCGTGACAGTGAGTTAAATTTAATTTCTCTTATCTAGTATGGACTCTTACATGTTCATTCCAGTTCAAGCAGCGCTGGTACACGGCGATCTATGGGAAAGGAATGTCGGCATCGACATCGAAACAGGGGAAGCCGTTGTATTCGACCCCGGCTGCACGTACGCCCACAACGAGATGGAATTCGGGACATGGAGATGCACTTGGCCATTTTATTTCAATTGCCCTGTATATACGCGCATGTATCAAAAGCATATCGAACCCTCCGAGCCGGCTGAGGAATGGGATGATCGCAATCGGCTCTACAGCACCCATCAATATTTGACAGATTCGGCCGGACATCCGGGGAGCGGATCAAGATAGATGTAAGTACGAATATATTTTAATGATACTATCTTCACTGACGCTTATGGTTACACGCCTTTCACTACTCTCAATGTCTCTCTAGGGCGGGTGATATACTGAGGAGTGATATAGAGCTTACAATGATATCCTTCATCTCTGTGAGAAGTATGCGCCTTTGAATACACTCGAGAAATACGACCCAATGAAAGATATAACCGTCACTGGAGCTTACATCCCATTCGTTGTGAAGCAGCTGGAATGAGCAGGGAGATGCTCGTCATGACTCAAAACAGGCATGGCAAAGTATCGACGGGAGCCCAATCAAGCAGCTCCTTTCCCTTCTAGCGACTGGGTGAGCAAGGCCTGTCTGTCTCAGTCGACATTCTGGGTTACGGAGAGGTGTGTACTCTGTCCGAAAAAAGGGAAGGTAGCTATCGTTAGGTGCGCGGGAGTGATATAAGTGCAGCATTAAGAGATTAGGCGCTTTGGATTTATCATTCACTTCGCTAGGACAGTTAGGCATGCATAATATTGACCACAAGAAGAGATGTGCCTCTTAATTGCTGGGAAACGAATAGGTTTAGGCTATTCGTATTCATCAACATCTTTTACTACGGATTCTCTTGAGCTCTTAGCATTTGGAAATTTTCTAGCAGTTCCGTGTCGAGCGAGTTTAATAAAATAATGTATCACTATTAGATACATAATAAACAATGGAATTGGACACAGCTACGTTCAGATGAGTGCGAAGCTGGTAAGCAACACAGTACCTAGTAGCACAATAAAGCTGACGTTTGCATCAGTACCGTCGCTTCCAGGGGTCTTAGTAGCTGTAGGTGAGCTGCTCGTGGTGCTAGCTGGAGTGCTTGTCTCATTGCCGCCCGTGCTGGAGTTGGTAGAGTTGGCAACTACTTCTGTAGGCAGGAGGCTAAGAAGCGCACTTAGAACGCTCATCTATAAGTTAGAGAAATCAGTAATTGCACTATAGTGGATTCAAGTTCATTAGAACAGATGGAATGGAATATAGAACAGGGTGAGATGAAGATAGGATCATAGTCAATAGCTTATCAAGAATAACAGGGAGCAGAGTAAGTATCATACCTGAGATCCTGCTCCTGTCTGGTTGTTAGAACCACCAGACCAAACTAACCCGCACATGCGTCCGTTGTCGCCACCAGTACAGCTTGCAGCAGCAGCCTCAGCGCTAGATTTGAGGACCGGAAGGATAAGACTTGACGTGTAAGGCGCTACTTTCATTGTCGAGGCCAGACTTCGGTGCAGGAAGGATTTAAAGAAAGTCATGTCCGTGTCGCAAGTGGTAGGCTCGCAGGCTACTTCCTTCGCGACTCCATCGGGGAAGAAGACATCGATTGTTCGTCCAGCCAGACCATCAACGAGCGTCTTCCACTTCGAGTCGCCATCCGTTGAATTGTACATGACTGCCGCGCTTTCCAGGGCCAACGCTGAAACGTAAGAGAATTGAATCTTGTTAACTATATCAAGTGATCAGTATGACATCACGCGAATACCGGTGTAAAGCCTCGTGGACAGGGAAGAGTCAAGGCGAGTGTGTAGCTAGACTCACTTTCATCGCAGTCGGATACTTGTGCTCCCTCATACACATCGAATTTGCTGTCGATAATCTTCGAGTTCTCCAGCAAGTCGAAGGTATCCTCGACCAAATCGGCCAGGGTCTTATTATTTCCGTCTTGCAAGCTTAGGCGGGAGCCCAGTTTCGTATAGGCTACATTGGCACTGGCTAATTTCTCATCAGCATCTTCATGACTTAGAAGAAGGACTCCTACTCACTAGCAATATAGTTGTAACCATTGTTGACAGGGAAGATCTGCCATCTCAAAGCACCCTCACAAGATCCGCTGCTAACGCGGCGACTCTTGCTAGACTGCTCATCGAAGACGTTCTGGGCCAAGGCAAGCCATGTCGTATTGTCAGTTTCTGGCTCGGTGAAACCCGTCTCAGCGGCAAGCAGAGCTGCCATTGCCCAAATAGCCTGGTCGTCATTGCCTGTGCTCGCCGACCAATTCGGCGCTAAATAGTCGTTATTTGGGCCACGCTGCCAAAGGAGACCTTCCGAGATCTTGTCGTCGTACTGCGTGTCGCCAGTGCGACTCCTATAGTCTAGCATCGCCGCCCACAGTGCGCCGCCAGACCATGGGTAGTAATCACCCTCAGGCGGAGGTCCAGGCAGGAGGCCAGGAATATCACCCTTGTAGAAGCTCATGAGATCCTCGGCGACGAGAGCCGCCGCTTTCTTGACAGAGGCTATGGAACGGTTAACACGAAATTCGCCTTCGACTCTTCAGGGGTACTGACCTGCATCTTCCACGTCCACTGTCAACCCGGCAAGGACCCCAATAGCAGACAAAATCAGTCTAGCGAATGAAATAGAAGAAAACCTAGCCATCTTGGATTGCTGTAATGCGAACGAGAGAAACAAGATGCTAGCAGCAAGTAAGTAAGTAAGTAAATAAGTAGTTAAATTAAAGCGATGTGCTAATTATATCAGGGTTTTAAGTCAGCGCCTGATGGCTATCTCCCCAACCTACACTACCTTCTTTGTAAGCGCTAAGAGCTCCTGGCAACTCCTTAGGTAGCAAGTCATGACATGCCCGGCAGCTAAAGGCTCCATTCTGCCATCCTCCAACGGCTCTAGCAGGCTAGGGGCAGATGATTAAAGTTGAGTTCCTAATTTAAATATATAGTACAGAATCGTGGTACATAATTGTATGAGAAAAGTGCTGGGAAGTTGCATGTATGCACATACCAAGTCTAAAGCATACGCGCGATACTACATACATAGGTAGCTAGGAGTTAATGTTCCAGACACTCGGATTTACGACGTCATAGCTCGGAGCTAGGCTGGTCCACGGGTCATGGTGAATACAGTAGGTATATATACGGAGTATTGCAGGAAGAGATCTGACATGGTAATAACCAGAGGCTCACGGCCTGTTTTGAGCAGGTCTCTCTAAACGTCCATCTCTTTCGAATTCTACAAAGATGTCGTTGCAAACCTTTGTCCGGTGCGTTGCAACACCGCGGCCTGGATCCAGACGCTCGCATATCTTTCCTACAGCGTTAACGCGCCCGCGATTCCTCAACACCGTGCCGCGATGTCCCCCCCCTACTTGTGAATGCGCCGACACACCAGAAATGCCGGAAGGTCTCGCGCTGGACCACGACGCAAAACTGAACGGCTTGATCGCCAATTATGCCGAACAAGTGCTCGTCTGTACCGGGCAGAACGACTGGCCGTCGCGCATAGAGGAGGAGAACAGCGGTGACAATCTGGCTGCCGACCTGAAAGAATTGATCGGCCGTGGGGGTGTCTACAGCGATGTGAGTGCGCTGTTTCATCCAGCATGCGCCGACTCGGCTTGGCTGTCTTTAGTCAAGAGCCCGACGACGCCCATGCATCTAGAAACAGGTAGCTGACGGTAAGTGCATTTCCGAGTAGCCTTTTCACAACATCTCCGTCCTCAACTCCTCTTTCCCGTCCTCCATATCGCGCCGACCTGAAGTCCAGACTACATCTGCGTACCTATTACCGAGTTTCAAATACGTGCCTTTCCTCCCTAGGGTGTCCTTTGACGCTGTGCAAGCTCTCGTGAAAGGGTATCTGCTGCCGGAAAAGCTTCATCCCAACAACGACGGCTTGGCTCAAATACATAAGGACCGGCTCCTCAGGAAAGAAGCATATCAGCACCTATTACCTGGAGTTCGCGACGTAGACGACGTGTTAGTCCTCATATGCGGACACGGCGGGAGAGACATGCGATGCGGGATCATGGGACCTGTCCTCCAGGCGGAATTTGAGAGACAACTACCGCAGGCTGGGTTGGAGGTCCTCCACGGCCCTCTGCTTGATGAAAGTGTCTCTGCACCGGCACTATCTGGCACAGGGCAAGGTAACCCGCTCGCAGCAAGGGTAGGCCTGATCAGTCACATAGGCGGGCACAAATTCGCCGGCAATGTCATCATCTACCTGCCACCAACATTCAAGAACACCGCTGGCAATGCCCATCCGCTGGCCGGCCATGGTATATGGTATGGAAGAATAGAACCTAGAAATGTGGAGGGGGTGATTCAAGAGACCATCGTGAAAGGAAACGTCATTGCGGACCATTTTAGAGGAGCCATTAAACAAGACCGGGAGGTTATCCGGTTATAGAGGATGATGATGATGAAACGAGTGTATAGTATATTGTACTTTTTGACTAATGCCACTCTCCCGGACCGGTTTAGGAAGTCGGATCATAGCATCTTCTCTTGACTGATATCGTTTCTTTACTATGCCTATTCGTTCGCACAGTTCACATCTCTCAGCTCAACTTTCACGGCCTTCGGTACTCATGCCTTGATTTAACATGTCAGACTAAACTAACCCCTTGAACATCATGATCTTTCCTCTCCAGTCCATCCATAGTCCCGTGCACGTAAACAGCTCCAACCAAATCATAACTGGCCTGGATACCGCTATCGCTCCCTCGGCGCTCAACCGGTCGATGCTGTATGCTGTTTTTGTATGCTATTAATGTCTTGAGCGTTGCTGAAGAACTAAAGTAGATGATGGCCACTAACGAGAGACCAATCCAGAGAGAGTTCACATGACCAGATGGAGGATTGCACTGCCAGCACTGCCAGCTGAGACCACCTGGCAGCCCTTGAAGCTTACTCTGAATCTAAGAAACTCTGAGACTCGCCATCAGCAAACGCCAAGCACCCTTTCGAGTCGATCTCAATGCACAGAAATGCGATAGCAGGGCTCGGCCGATTACAAGGGCTTTCACAGGGTCTCGAATCGCTCCGGTCTCATGAGAAGGGCACCACCCTGTTCAAGAAGAGATGCTTAGACCTGGGAAAAGGTCATCTCCGTTTGCAGCTTTTCCCTCTACGCCGTGAACTCTACAGCGCCTCCAGGCCCCAGACCAAGGCGACATCATCCTTGGCCCAATCTGCACCGTCAACTCCAACGCAGTCTCTGGCTTTTTCCCAATCTCACAACAACAATAACAACTCGCATCCGCGCCGCCCGCAATGGATACCGTTGGCATTGCTATTCGCCGCCTTGAGCGGTGCAGCATATCTCTACCGGCGACGATCTGCCTCTCGCGATGACGATGTGATCAACACATCGACATTCAGCGCCTTTATCATGACAAAAAGAGAGCAGGTGTCTCCTACGGCCTTCATTATCACTCTTCGTCCCAGTGCATGGGTAGACTCCCGGAGAGTGGGATCTGGACGCGTGGAGGAAGACAATGGGGGGTTTTTGTCAAGTCGCATCCAAGAAGCTTGGCGTCATGGCCTTTGGTCCGTGGAGATCAAGCAGCCGCAATTGCAGATAGCTAGGCATTACACTCCTTTGCCGCCATTAGCATCGCTCACAGAGGACGAGATCAGCGACACGAGTGAAGTGCAGGCAGACCTCCGTATTCTGATCCGCAGAATGGACGGCGGCGAAATGTCGAACTACCTTTCAAGGCAGCATGTAGGCGACACTGTTTGGTTGCGTGGTCCGCATCTCGGTTTCGATATCTCGCGCCGATTAGGCAACGACAGCAGTAATGATGGCGATATTGAAACTGCAGAGGTTGGACCACAAACAGGCGTCGTTTTCCTAGCTGGTGGGACAGGTATCGCACCAGCGCTACAGATTGCGCACAAGCTCTTGAATGGCATCGACCAGGGCGGTCGAGGGCATAATCGCCCACGCATATCCATTCTGTGGGCTAATCGCTGGGGCGCCGATGCACTAGGTCGTGAACAGCTCCCTTCCACTCAAAAGAAGTCGGGCAGCTGGTTCAAGTTCTGGAAAGGGACCAATTCTAATGCGAATCTAGAGGAAAAAGAAAGGTTGCATATTGAAGAGGGAGTTTCCTCTTTAGCGCTTCAGATTCAAGACTTCAAGCGACGTCACCCGTCGCACTTCAAAATCTCATATTTCATTGATGATGAAAGGTCGTTCATCGAAGGGCACCATATTGAAGATGCACTTGCCGCCACCATATCACCATTATCTTCCACTGTACATAAAGGCTGCACATGGCATTCTCCCAGGGCTGTTGAGCATCTGCCTGACGATAACGATGCTACTCGCTCTTCCTCTTCCGACTTTCCTTGTCCTTGTACTTATGCTCCGAAGCAAGGAGTGAGGTCAATCAAATCAGGCCTAGGCGTGAATCTTGTATGCGTGTCAGGACCGGATGGATTCATCGGAGCATACGCGGGTCCAAAACGGTGGCACGACGGCCACGAAATGCAGGGCGCTGTCCGCGGATTACTAGGGTGGGTACTGAAGGACGAAGGGAACAAGTGTGATGACTGGTTGGTGTTGAAGCTGTAGGATATGTCCAATTATGTCCAAAGAACAGAGTAGAACGAGCAAAATGACTTCCGCGTCAAGTCACAAAGGATGTGAAATTTAAGTCCCGTGCGTTGTCTTCTAAATCAAATGTTGTTAAGGTTCAGAATCCTTTTTCTACATAGATGCAAGTATGGGGTATATAGGGACCAGCCCAGGTATCTAGCTTGCAGCCACTCCAAAAGTCTCGACCTTCACATCCATCGACAGTGTCTCTCACTAGACTGAGGTGCTTTCCTTTTCTAATACAAGCCGACACAAATATCACCACGAACCCTGGCGGTCAGATGCACCTCGGCTTCCAAATCCAGCTTGATACCGACTAAGAGGGCGGCTGACTTCTGGTTACCATGCTCATCTGTGGCACCTTTGAGAAGGGTACCTGGAGAAGAGATGGGTATTAGAATGGATATTTGACGCATCCTATGGAGAGACCTTACCGGCTGGTTGGGACAATCCAACGGAGGTGGGCAGCTGTGGCAAGGCTTGGGTAAGTCCACGACGGCCACCTCGGGCCTGTCCGTCGGAATCAGAGTCGCTGTTGTAAACGTTGTTCTTCATTGGGACGGAAGAAGGACTGATATTTGAGTGTTAGACCGCTCTATGCAAAACCTTGGAAAGTTGTGACTATCACTTACGCACTCTGAGTGGCCATTTTGTGGGAAGGGGTGTTTGTGACGAAGAAGTGGAGGTATTAGAGGTTATGGATCAAAGTTGTTTAGAGTTATCGCGCTGCGATTTCTTGAGGATCAGGCTAGCTGAAGAGATTGGATGGTGATTTGCGGTTGTTGGATGTTGGTGAGGATGGGAATGAGTTCTCCATGACTGCGGATTTTCACGATGTTTAAATCATCGTCGAACTGAGATGATTGCTAATGAGAAAAGCCATGTCTTACTAAAAATTGGTTCTTTTGGTGCCGCTGTGCATCGTGAAGCTCGTCCGCGACGCGAATGCAATCCTTCGTCCCCAGATGCGACAGGCTCGTTCGATAAATGGGTCGATGCGCGTAACGAGGGGTTGCTGACCGAGCCCTACCTTGTCGATCTGGATCCCAATGTTTTCCATAGTTCCCGTCTCGGGGATCAAAGCGCAGAGCCTCAAACACCAGGGGTCTGATGAACCCTTGTCTGTACCATAGCCGCCCCGGTCTCTGATGTGAGAATGGCATGATCAGTCAGAACCACCCGGTCTAGACTTCAAAGATGGCCAATTTGGTACAGTCTACCACCCAATCTGGCTTTCATTCTGGCATGGGTATCTTCTCTATCATGACGCTTGAAACACTCCTTATGTAGAAACACAACTTTCATGCGAACGCTCTCACCGTATTCCCAAATTTGCTGTTTAGTTTTACGATCAGGCGTTTTCTCTTCTTGCCGGAGGCCAACATTTCGATGTCTTCTGAAAATCCCACACCTGATTATACTTTACACAACAAGACTATTAGCGACATCTTAGCGGGAGCACTTTGTAAAAAGGAGACTCAAGAAGCCCTCAAGCAAGCGTGTCGTGGTAAAACCCTCGAAGAGATCGCACAAGAAGTCACCATGGCAGTCCCTATGCTGTTAGCCTTGACTATTTGTCCAGCACTGCTAGGGACTCAAGAAGCAATTCGCCAAAGCCAGTCTAAGAATAAGCGCGAGGAGCATCGAGCACGACGATGTAACTTAGTGGTATCATGTGTAAAACAATCAATTCGGAGTCGTGATATCAATGGGAAGCTGGTGGTCTTGAAGGACAACAAGGTAAGCTCCAATGGATGAGAATAGTGTGATCACCTGTGAACTAACGTTACGGTTGTACAGCTATGGATCACGACTGCACCATCAACGTCCCATGATGAAGGCCCGGAAACCTTTGAAGACGGATATCCCTTTTCAGGATACTTCTTACCATATCCGGATACCAAATACGAGGGCATAGTTAGCACTATCAGCGATGATCCGCCAATGCTCAATTGGATCTATGTTGATAAAGACACATACGAAGTTAAATACGGACTTCGAGTTGATGCACAGCCGCACCTAACCGGGCCATTTGATTGCACGCGGCAGGACCGACGCATGACTTTGGAAGGTTGGGAGGGATTTGTTGCGGTCGAGGAGTACCCTGGGGTGTGGGCATTGTACTTTGATCGTGATGATGACGGATTAATCACCAAAGTTCCAATGGGCACCAGAGTTCTTGATGTCGAATTAATTCGGCGGGAGAAGAAGGAGCGAAAGCCCGAACCGGACCCTAATCAGGCGCAGACACTAGACCAGAAAATGAAAGAGCATAAAGAACAGTCGCAGAGAGAGAAGGAAAAGAGAAATGGATTCCTGCAAGACGAGGAACAGGGCCCCGAGCTTGAGGGTTACAGTCCGGAGAGACCGCGCGCAGGCAGTGCTGGTCCAAATACCATGCTCGTCGACATGGAGAAATTGAAACTTGAGAGTGATGGTGCGCCGACTTCTCAACAGAACCAATATCACTCAACACTGACCGCCACATCGCCAAGCGTCAACTCGGACACCCATTCAGTTTGGTCAGCAAAGAGGATACCAGAGGACGGTGGTGACAATGCCTCAGTCACTGCAGCGAGTTCTATTGCAGTAGATGATTTAGCCTACATTACTTCCCAGTCGGACTGTCCGGAACTAGTATACAGGAAGCCTAGCGTAGAAGATGGTGTAGAAGATGGCCCTGATGGAGAGTTTATAGAGCATGCTGCAGCATAATGAGGAGTATTAGGTACTAGGATAGCCAGTTCGAACAATCTAATGAGCCTTACAACTATTCTACTTTCCTGCCCCTGTGACTGTTCTTTTCAATTTGTGTGTTGGTGTCACAGATGCTTCGATAAAAAAATATAAGAGTCGGGATCGTGCAGCTAGTTAGCTATAATACTTGGTACTGGGTCAATAAATTAAAGTCTATTACTTCTAGTCTTCTGGAACATCTCAGGGAGAATGTCAGAAATTCGGGGCACGTGCTGTATGAGATCTGGGCTGATATCAGCTGTTGTAAAGCTTTTGGGGGTGTTTCATGTAATCTCCTGGGACGTCCACATTTCATGCAGGAGCTTGACTTCAATGACAGGGTTCCTCGGAGCTGGCCGTTATCGTTTTATCAGCTCTCAGAACTAGCTTGTGCTTGCTACTGCATATCGGGATCTCCATTGATTTTCTTCCTAAAGGTTGTGTCTGAGAAATGCCATCCGTTCTTCAAGATAGCAGGCCGGCATGAGTGCACAAGAAAATACTAGACAAACCTGAAATGCTTAAAGGTTTTCCCAACCCTACATCAAATGGTGGCGATGAAGATGAAGAAGTTGCAGAGCTTGTTGTGACCGCTCTAGGGACATCAGGCACGCACTACATATGCTGGAAAACGAGCTTGGGAGAATATAGGCAACGTGAGTTGATCTTCCAGAGATTTTAAATCCACACTCGCTAACTGACTGTATCATGAAGGATCCCAGGGACTTCCAACCAAATTACAACAATGGTTGTTCCCTTCAGATGGCACGACAAGAGACTTTGCTACGCTTCAAGTGATACTGCTTGGTGACGACGCATTCCGAGCCTCTGACAAAAACGGGGAAATAAGGAACGACGATTCGGGCGTACCTAAACAGCTTCGACGAGCTCTGACATTTAATGGCAGTAGCCCGCCATTTACACAACACCGACGCTTGAGTAGAGGTCGAGATCTCGAGCAGGACTTGGAACGCCCGAGATCGAGCACATTACCGGCAAATTTATCGCAAGAAAACACAACAAGGCGACAACTAATACCGCTTTTAAGTCATAGCCGAGCACCTTCATTAGACAAGCAGCGTCTTGGCCCTTCTGTTCCTGTTGCCTTCCGACGACAGGGGCGAACATCTCCAATACGTCCACGAAGCATCGACACTACTAGTATACCCGGTGAACTTGAGGTGCTCAGAGAGCAGCCGACGCCCAGGTCTAGCGTCCAAGGATCGAGCAGCCTTCAGTCTCGTCGTAGCGGTCCAGTATATTCTGGTTATGTTCGACGGGATGAGATCGAAACTGGGCAGACACGACCGACATCGCTCGTGTACCATCGACCCAATTACGTGGACTCTGCCACGCAGACTGACCCGGATCCTGCGCCCAATCACGAGCCCAAGGGTTGCAAGTGCAAAGAGAGAGACTACAATACTCAACGTGATTCAGCAGTATCACTCAGTCTGAGTTCACATGCATACTCGAATAGTCGGAGACCAAGTTTCGATACCATAGTCACGAGGCCTGACTCAGGTATTTTCGAATCGAGTTGGGACTCCCCTGCCATTGATACCAATCCTATAATGATGGGTAGAATGCAGGCCTATTTTCGGTCTACGAATTATGTTCTAGGGGCGGCTCTCCATCCCCAGGGAATGGGGTGAGGCTCATAATTATTCCATGTATCTCTATATGCATTCTTATCTTTGAGGGATTAGGCTATTACGTGCTTCATCGAATTGACTGATATTACCACATTCTGCCCCTGGGAGCAAGCGTTTGCGAGAGCATGGCATTTTGATGGTGTTTAACTATGCCCGACCAGGAGTTCAACCTGGCTTTAGGCAAATGGAGAACTACGCCTGTTTTGCCGCCACGAAGTAATACCCTTAGTCAAATCGATTACAAAAAAAAAGTGTTGCAATGACGCAAAGCCCACCCATCAGCGTGAATGTCCCGCCAGTTCCTAACGACTTGATACAGTCCTGTAAGAAAGCCACAATGACAGCCCCGAGTGTACATCGCACTATGTTGCTTGAAGCTGAGGCAGCTGATGGGTTGCGATGATTTTTGTCCACTAGCAGAGTGTTGTAGATCTTTCGTTAGTCGTTCACTACTATGTCGACCGGCTGCGATAAGGACTTACTCACACTGAAGTCCAGTTGCATCACCAACCCTGCAACGAATTGGATAACTAGGACGATAGCAATATGCTAAGCCTACATGTTAGATAGGTAATTACTCTTTTCCATGATAGTGCATTGAAAGCATACCTTCTGGTAATGTAAAACCCACCCAACGCTGATAACAGAAGCCACCGTAACGGCCATGGGTACTTTCCACATGACACTTAGACGAGCTTTCTCAATTGGGAAATTTTCCAAGTCATCACCACTTGCTTTATTCGTGTCTAGCTCTCGTTTCGTCCTTGCCTCTCGATATGCGTTGTCTAGTAGTGGACCAGAGAAAACCGTGGATACAGTACCCCCAAGACCAATGACAGGTATATGAGGCCTGCCTGCCACTGTGAACGGTTGTAGATTTCGATGCATAACACAGATAAAGATGCGTTCAAACTTGTATACACTGCATAAAGTAGACCACAAGCAAGTATCACTGTCGCATTGTCCTTATACGTTAATATGAGTAATGACTTGAATGGGTTGGGGACTCGGCGAGGACGACTAATAGGAGCATCATCCTTATGCCAATGCCGCATAAAAGTTCCAAAGGGCAGCTGAAGCAACTTTGGAGGAGGAATAGAGCCATTTCCTACTATGCTTCGAGTGGTCTCCGGCAGGAAAGCAGTCATGGTAACCAAACAGGTACCAGCTGCAATGGCCAAGAACCAAAATATCCAAGTCCAATTCCTTGCGTAGGTTAAACAGCCTCCGAGAATAGGCCCGATACTGGGCGCTATTGTGATACTGCCGGTAGTCAATAAATTGAATCCGGTGACAAGAATAATGAAGGCGGGCTCTTACGCGAAAGACACTGCACTCGCGAATGAGCCTCGCTCCCCGGGTGATGCAATATCTGTGATCACACCGTAAGCAATAGAGAAGGTCCCTGCTACGGTTAGTATAAGCCAACGTTGTACGTAAGAGAAAGAGGCTAGCCAGAGATCGCAAGTGCTTGAAGGACCCGGAGACCAAGTAGTGCATGGAAGGGTCTTGTAGCTGGAATTGCGACATCGGCTCCAATGTAAAGGCTTAGAGTGAGAATATAGACGGGCCGCCGCCCAAGAATGTCGGCAGCATCGCCAACCAGCGTGGGAGCCACCGTCGCGGCGGCCATGTAAGTGGTTATGGTGAGATTGATGTCATCGACTGAAACAGAGACGTCTTCAGAGGGATGTTCTAGTGCCGGATAGTATATGAAGCTGCTGAGCGTCGAAAAACATGCCGCGAAGGAGACGAGGGCGACGATGCAGAACTTCTCCACCCTCGTGAAGGAGAAGTACGGTTCTGGATCCTCCTCCCCCGCTTGCTCGAGCGACTTTATCTCAGACTCGCTCATTGTATGTGTGCGTCTGTTCAAAAGTATTTTTCACTTCAGATTTTTGAAAGAAGAATATAGAAATGTTTGCATTCATTTTATATTTCTTTGGCCGCTTGCCGCCGACTATAGACTAACATTGTAAGTTGTTAGTGGAAACCCCGCAAGCCAGTCAGCCAATACACAAGTGTAAAAACCATTAAAGGGTCCACCCGAACGATTTACATCAGTGAGAGCGCTTACAGTAAACACGAGGGCACGAGAGAAGCATCGAAACCCAAGGATGCCATTTGACTGAAATAACATGGTCCGGGCTCATAGTCGTCAAAACGGACCTTGATGTTATGATCCTCAAAGAAATAGAGTGTCTATATAACAAGGGCTAGACATCAGGGCTTGGAATGCTTCTATTCAAGATACAATAATCTGTTAAGGGGTGCCTAAGACCTTGACCATTCGGATTTCTTTCCGTTCATGTAGGCTTGGCTAGAAGCTGTATACAACTCAGGACCCTTACGTAAACCTCCGTCCACACCGCTTATGTCTCACTTAAGCGAGGGCTGAATAGCCTCACGTAGGACATTGGGAGTACTATCAGGTTCGAACGGGTAGACGCGTCTCTACGCGTGTAACGCGTATCAGAAAGTCTAAGACTTGCAGCCTCGTATTCGCTACGTGTGACAGTCTATGTACACACGTATATGCCATGCCCAAGGACTTCCACGATGTAACAATTACTAAGATGATGTAGCTCGGTTGGCAGACTCTTTGACTCGCACTATTAAGAAGACTGTGACTCTATCTTGCGTTTTCTTTTGTGTGCTTAAAATGGGACTCTATTTTGTGTTCATAAGTTTTCAAACAAATATTCTGGTGCTAGAGTCTGTGAAGTTGGAATGGACTCATTCCGCAGCCGTGCATGAGGCGATAGTCGAGAAGATGCACTAACAACGATATGAACAGGTATATATCTAACTGCTACTAGGGGAGCCACTAGTCGTTGTAGACGAGTATTTCTCTTTAACCCTAAGTATAAGGAGACAGAAAACGAACTGGACCAAGGCCGGGATAACACCCATTTCCTGTAAGAAGTCTCGAATCTTATTACGATCAACCGAAAGAGATGGCTGAAAATTTTTAGGTTGCTCAGATTCATGCTCGGAACCGAGGGCCGTTTGAGATGACTCGTCAAATGATGTATCCGCATCACCTATTGATTGTGGAGGTGTAAGAGGTGTCTCCGAGGGCGTCTCATTGCGAACGTATGCACCGCAAATTGCTCTCCCGGTCGGATTTGCTTTAGGGAGAGCCATCAACTTCAAGGCATTCTCTTTCATCTTCGCCATCTCGTCTTCTTCGGCAACATCTGTAGCTACCTGCACAACTGGTATCTCTTCAGATGGTGTTTCCTCTTCTTGCAAGCTTAGGGTTGTGGGCGGAACAGATTCCTTGGCTTGCCTCTGTAGTGTTTGCACCTGATCAGGGGCTGCCATGTTCGCTTGTACCATTTCCGAGGGAATCGTCTGGACATGCTCGTCCAGAGGTTGAGTATAACGGTTGTTCCTACCCCCAAAATTCACCAGAGTGGTTACCTTCTGAGGTTCCCCTGGGAATCTGAACTTGCTGAGTTTCCTTTTAGTTTTGTATATCAGATTTGACGCGGCGTTGTCCAGAATGCCGCTGACTTCCAAGTGCATAAAGAACGGTTGCCCGTCATGTTGAAAGGCAAATGCTGTGTGAAATGTATTGGTGTGTTTTGGCTGGTTGTCTAGGTCGCTTTCAGACAGGTCCCATCTCAGAGTCGTAGCATGACCATTCTGATCTGGCATTACCTGACTTGAGAAGCTCCACTGGCTTTCGTGAATTTCTCGTACCTTTGACATCTGCCCTATCCCTCCCAATTCAACAAAGCCGCCGGCGTTGATAGAAGGAATGAATTGCCGGGTTCTCGACTTTTCACTCGTCTTCGTCTGACCTACTAAATGATGTGGGCCGTGCTCAGTGACATGAACAGGCAGATTGTCGTGTATCTTATCTTTGGTAGAGAAATGGCGTTCGAGATTCTCGTCGTGCTCGTCAAGTGTCAAGATGACAGTAGCGCCTCGAAGGCAACAGCTTGGAGGTTCCGTAAAAACTAGATCCAAGTACAGAATGCCCGCTGGGTTTCGATCTGGATTCAAAACACCCCAGCGTGACTTGTGGAACAGAAATTTGCATGCTACCTCCATTTCCCCGATTTTTCCTTTCCCTAGAAAGTGCGTGCTGACTTGAACGGGACGGAATTGATCGAAATCGAATTTCCCACATTTGCGACCCAGTTGCCAGCGCTGTTGTCTGGATAGAACATTGCCAGTATAAACGGGATACGCATTAGATCGTGTGGCCATCGTTCGTGGCGACTGGAGATCGTATCAGTCGTTTGATGTGCAAGCTAATTTGAGGGGTGTTCTGGGAGAAGTAAGGACACCATCATGCTGCGTGACGCTGCATTTACGTCAAGAGAACTAGGTAGGTATCCATTCTAGGTCGCAGTGGCTTGAGATAGATGAAAAGGGCTGCGCAAACAAGTCTCCTCGTGTACCCAATGAATACATACGGGCCACTAAGACTAGATACACGGATGCGCCTCAGCCGCACCCAGATTATCGTCGGGCCTACCAGATTTGCGTACGATAACAAAATTTGATACAGAGCTCCTAATAATAGACATAGGTAGGACATGTGGCGGTTTTTTAAATGCATCACACCCTATCAACGCGTTCCGGCGCTTAGAGCGTGCATAGGGAGAATGCAGGAGAGAAATTGATTCAATTAGGGTTTTACGGCCCAATCTAAAGCTCTCAAATGCAATTGGGACAGGAAGTTACTCGGACTGTAGCCATAATACGAACCGAATGGAAACAAAGCATACGCATATTATCATACATCGAAAAACTCTAATTAAAGCGTTGAAATATCACAGCCACGCCCAGGGATTTCCAGGATGCCCCAGCCGGATAGGATTATGGAATGGGAACCGGGCCGGATAAGCCACACGACAAGCTCACTTATGGGTGTTCAGAGCAATCACCACAACTTACAATCAGCGGGGGACGGCCAAATCGAGACATATAAACGAAACTCCTACGACAACGACAACAACATATCTGCCACCACTATTTCCAGAAATGGAGGCTCTACGTCAAAGACACACGTCTCAAAATCGCAGCATCCTACATGCTTGTATGATGATGATGACGACAATTACGAAGCACCTTCAAGGGCGAGAAACGGTGAAAGAGATGGCCGAGAGATGTCTAGTGCCTGGCATAGGGAACCCGCGCGAGACGAGATTATAGCTATGCAGCAGTTCGATGCAATTTGGGATCCAGCGAAGAAACGAGACCTGACAGTTCACTTGAAAATGGATATACACGAAGACCTTACAGATATCCTGGAAGAGTTTTCTTGCCTCCACCGGCTCGGTGACTTTATTTCAGCTCGGCAATATTATGGGGAGCACTTTGAGGACTCTACTAATGATCCATACGTGCTAATACAGTACGGTGAGATGCTACTAGAACAGGGTGACTACTCAAGTCTACTATTGAAGCTCGGTTCTCGCAGCCAACTTGGTGGGCGGGAAGTTGAACGCAACGGATCTCAGTTCCTTGACGAATACTTGGACTTAATGGTGTTCTTTGCTGAGTGCCATTACATTCCACAGTACTCAAGGAGCTTGAACCTGAACAAGGGAACTTTGAGCCTTCTCGACGAGATTGTGACGGAAAACAAACGTGACATTACTTCCACTGAGGTATGATTTCATTCACCGTCTCAGGGAGGAAAACTCACAGGGTAACTAGATCAGATATTTAGCCCTCTTACACCAGCTTTGTGGTTTACGGCATTCCGAAGTGACTAAAAACGGGTTGACTGAGACACTTTCAGGCATTTTCCCACCATTTTTCCATAAGAAGCTTTACCAGTCTCTCTTAATGCGAGGAAGGATATGGGATTTCCGAGACATTACAGTGGCTAGGATGACAGTCGGGTCACCATGGCAGATCAGTGCAGCTTGGAGCTCAGATAGCAATTTTCGCGCCCGTCTCTACGACTTAGTCACACAATGGACAAGCTCAAGTCCTGAACAGGACACGTCAACTCTCCTTGCCTTGCTTGATATCATCACTTCCCTGGTATGCTGGGACGGATATAGCAGTATCATTCCAGACATACTGACGGTCTCGACCCAAATTGCAAGTTCAATCGTTGAACGCCACCCTGAAGCAATGAAAAGTAGACCATTTATTCATTGGACTCTTATACAATGCGAACTTGCCGAGATGGGAGGCCGAGAACAGTTACAGCGCCAGGAAGATCGTCTAGCTACTCTACCAGGCATCCTCTATCGACGCACCCGTGGAAATCTAGCCCAGTACGCACCAAATAAGACCGAAAAACCAGGCTGGGTTTGCCGAGATGCACCATCAGAGCTTCAAGACTCAGCAAGGATGGCGCTCAGGACTTTTATAAACCTCGGCGACTATCGGAGTCAGGCCAAAACTCTACAGCTGTTGATCCTGATGTCGGCCGACCCGTCCAACGAATTCTATGAACTTGGAAAACTACAAAATACTACCCAGGGAGATAATTACAACTATGTTGAGACACTCGCGGCTGGATACTCAGTATCGAACGATGATTTGTCAAGAGAGAGACTAAGGGTTGAATTGGCAAGTCAACAATCTATCCCAGGGTTTTCCAATTGGTTCAGTGCACACCAGCTTTGGATCTTGTCGAAGATACGACACGCACTTGCACGCGATGATACGGAGGCCAAACGGGCCCTAAGCGACGCCGATACTTGGTACAACAAGTCGTCCCCCAAGTTTGTCAAGTATGTTGAGACCAAAAACTCACTTCAAAGACGTGTCCATGAAGGAAATGACGAAGCAAAAGCCATGAGACCTAGTTCAGTTGAATTGAAAGACAGTCGATCCTTTAGCCTTAGCCCGGAGCCGCGTCAACGCCATAAGGGGGGACATTACACAGTACCAGCGGTTGAGGATCTGAGTGAAGAGGGCAGCGACGGTGAAAGAGAAAAAGTACCTTCAAGGGTTGCTAATTCAGAGACTCCGATCGTTACAATAGAGGACTTGCGAAATAAATATCCAAGACGAACGATCATCAACAATCGCATACCAGGGTGTGATCCTATTCAGCCATCGCGCTCTGTTCGAAGCTTCTGTGGGGAGGACAGAACCGTTAAAAGCAGTAAGAAGCATCGTATCTGTTATTCAAGGGTATCTACTGATCAATCTCAGGCAGGGGGTATTCATTCGACGAGAGTGACTCATTCCCAAGGAGGAGTAGTAACCGTGAGGTAGAGCACGTATCCATTCGAAGGCCTCGCCAACGACCGGAGATGGATGAACAGGATACGCCGCGAAATCAACTATCAAGGTCACTGCAACCGCGGCTAGCCGAAGAGGCAAGAGATGGTACCCGAAACGATTTGACGGAGTTCGATATCTCAGGGAAGCAATCAACGCGTGTGAATCCTCCAACCACACAGCCTACACCAAATCGAGCTACTGCCGGTGAACACGCCCCCTTAGCAGCCCAAGGTAAGACTTTTGCTACCCTCAGCTTAATATACATAAGGAATATCTGACACGAGACCGGATAAGAGAACAATAAGACCCGTGATATCAAAGGCAAGGACAAAGATATGTTATACCACGGAGAACCTAGTTTGCAACAAAGTCGCAGCAACAGTATTTTATTTGATGCTGACAACCGGTCGAATTTTGGTGAAAACCCTCCATCCAGGGGTAAGTACAAAACATACGTAGAAAGGAAGACTAGACTAACTCATTTTCATGAATCAGGAGTTACTGTGGAAATTGTGGAAGACGACGAAGAGAATGCGGATGTGATCGGATCTCCTGTTTCTTCTTTTGATGATTGAAATGAGTTTGGGCCCCGGTTGGCCCCATAGTCCTCATGGAAGGATTAGATGGCTAGTAGCCTAGTACGATGTCTAGGAATAGGGGTCAAGTACTCCACACTGAAAAGTAAAACTTAAACACCCAAACGTAGTAGATAATAAATGCCCCCAAATATTTATTTTGAGGATCTTTTTCGGATCGTATGAGGATTAGTCAAATTGGTGCCCGACACGTTGAAGTATAAAGCGCTTATATTATATTCACTATAAATTGCTTGTCTTCTTAGATAAGCTAGTTTTAAAAATATATGTTACCAGAATTCTCGATTTTTTGATAATTAGTCCGCTTTGGGATTGCGACTGTCTTGTATCAACACGTGCGCCCGGTTTCGTGGTGTAGTTGGTTATCACGTCAGTCTAACACACTGAAGGTCTCCGGTTCAAGTCCGGGCGAAATCAAGATTTATTTTTGCCCTATCATTCTACCCCTTGTTTCCTCATCCAATCCTGGATAGTCTGGATCACGAGCGACAACGACAACATCTATCCTGATCAAATGAATGCACCGGTCTTTTAGTTTTTCGGCGGTGTCCATCCAGGTTTCTCCTGTAACACGATACTGAGGCCGGACGAGAACAGGGTATTTGAAGCGTTGGCTAGCAAATGGTAGGATCCGATCTCTTGACCACGGGCTTGCTACTCTGCTACTCTGTCTCTGCGAAGACGGTAATAAGATCAAAAACTATTCATTAATTCTGTCCCTCGATGATATACTGTTTCAGCAAACGGAACATCCTAGTAACCTACTAAGTACAACGGAGAGAAAATTCACGTCACCGCGGCTCCCACACCAGTCTAAGTACATGAAATGCATTAACATAATATTTTGGAGAATAAAATTCAAACGAATGTAGGAAACAAATTAAGAGCTTTGGAAAACCACTGCAATCTTGGAATTATGGGCACAAGTGATGTCTGCAGGCGAATATTCCTCACATATCCCACTTCCGCCCCTGGTTGATATCAATGATAAGGTTGTTTTGACGCTGTAAGACCAGGAAGTTCAGAACATCGTAAGGGTCTATGAGATACCTGGTGTCCCGTTCCAATTTATTATCTTACTTCTGGTTCGTGACATAGATAGTTAGCAACAGGAGGGGTGAAACTTACAGAGGAAAACGGCTGTAAAATTACTCTTATCAAGGAGCCTGTAGACGACGAGTGGAACAATATCTGGACCCATGTCGACAAGCTTGCCAAATTCAGCCACGTCGCAGCGATCCCTAGCATTACTTTTACAACGAAATCAGTACGGTTGTCATCTATGAGGAAGACCCAAGTATTTCTAAAGCGTAGCTTACCCGGACCTAATAAGACCTGGCCAATACCAAGTTCTCTGCCAAGCATAGAACTTGGTCTCGAATTCCCTAGTGAAAGATGAGTGATATCTGTTCATCTTGTTGTACTTCCGGACAGCTGAGTCCCGAGCAGCTCTGCTTGGCAAGGGGATTGGATCGTAAGGTCTCATGTGAGAAACCTGTGCGTATTTGCGACCACTAGAACTCCCACCTCGCAAGCCAGAAGCTGGCCGAACGGAGTTCCGAGAGGTTTAACTAGCTCCAGAGCTATAGTTGTTTCCTTGACTATAGCTAGGCAGACCTATCGTATTTCCGGGGTGGCCAATAGGATATGTACCTTGTCCAGCTTGAAACATTGGGTTTGTGGGATAGGTTCCTGGGGAAGGGCATTATGCTCCATTCTCGGGAATGAGTGGTGCTCTGGTGTACGGCGCCAGTACTGAAAGATGGAGCCATAATTGATTGCAGGGCGTCTAGAGCCGTAAGGCCTACTGTCCTCCAGGGCCCTCCTATTGTGTGCAATAAATGCGCCATTAGTCTGCTTTGAAGAGCATCCAAGCCCAGCTCGGTCTAGATCCGGATGGTCTCGTCTATGAGCATGCATGACGTGTGCTTGGGAATTCGGGTAGCTCGTTCTTCTAGTGGTTGTCAACGTGGATGGTGCATCCAAAATCCGATATACCTTGACCTCAGCCTCGGCCGGGTGACATTGGACAAAGTGATATATCTCATCTTCATTTTATGATTGTTAGTCTTGGGACCGTGATCAAGGTGTCTGGAGTATAGCGTGCGACTCACACATTCTATTCATGAATTCAATAGTCGAGCCTTCGATCCACCGATCGGTGTGCCCAACGGACCAAGCAAAACAGTTAAAATCCCTCTTAGCAATAATAACTCCAGGGAAAAGGCCTTCCAAGTCCCACGTCCGGAAACTGCCTCTACGGGCCAGGTTGGGGGAATTTATTAGGTACAGTCTGGTAAACTGCGAGTTCTCCCTCGCTGGGCTCTCGAGCCCTGTTGAGAGAAGGGGTGGGTCGGAAGGCTCTATCATTACTTGGATGAGGAGTATAGGCCATCGTACAGCGAGTCTAGGCGGTAAATAGCTAGCAGAGGGTGTTGAATGATGTGTTGATATCAGTTTAATGGTCTGGAAGTAAATAGGTGATGTTCGGAGAGCTTGCAGATGTGTATCTTCTGCTGTCATTATGGACCCTTTATAGAGTCGCAAGCCGCCCACATGAACTTGGCCATTATTCTAATCCCATATTGGGATGTGGTTTTTCCTACTCCGAACTGTTGCTTCTGGTCTCATCACCAACATCTTTCCTCGCCTGTTGGTTACTTGAGTAGGTAAAGTCACCTCTGATTCGCTGAGCATCGAAGATGAAGTCGGGGCTCGCCAAGTTGAACCTATGCGACCGCGCCATAGCGCCATTTTCCAGGGTGCTTATTTGAAGCATCAAGTGTCAAGCGACTCTGCTGTCCAGAATCTATTGGATAGCGATCACCAATTCCGAAGATTAGTTGGTTCACCGGGCCAACAGTCAACGTTTCTCGGTTGAGCCGCAATCAGAATTAAGGCGCAATGCTTTTGGACTAACATCTTGTGAGGTTGAAACGGGCGGTTAATATCTGTGCCTAAGTTTAGTAGCTTGGGTAAACCAACATTGCACGCCTGCTAATAGATGTCCAAGGAGTACCGAGGGAAAGGAACAGCGGTTAACTTCGGATTTCTGGCCACGTTAAAGAACCAACAGTTGTTTCCACGCATGCCAATGGATATCTTCGCCGGTGCCAAGGTAATGAACAATGGTTAGACCAGTAGTTGTTGGTTTGAAAGTGACTCCTGAGGCTGACAGAACGCTGCTAGCCTCAGCCAACCCACTATTTAACCCATTGATGGGCAGTACAGGATCCACATCGAGTGACGAATAACCGTTGTGATTGGACACATCCACCACCAGGGACCAGGGTCTCTACAAGATATAAATGTAGCCTACTCCATGTGCCCGCTACCACTACATCCCTCAGACTGAGCTTCTCTCACTAGATCTCTTTGTACCTTTTACCTTTCCCGCCACGTCTTGATTCTCTATAGCACGTAAGTCTTAGACGCGCTTCTTGGGCAGAATGGACGCACAACAAGCCTCTGCACAAAGCCAGGAAGCCGTCGACTCGGCCACGAAGCTCTACAACGACATCAAAGCAAGATTTCCAGCCGCCGAGACTGAGTTCCAGTCGAGTTGGGCAGCTGGGCACGCCGTATGTCGCTCATCATCAATCACCACCAAAAATGATACCTGTACCCGAACAGCCGAGTTTGATGCGCTGCATCGGCTCGGCCCAAAGATCATTCCCTTTGTTGTTTTCAAGCTGGCGAGAGACAACGCTGCCCAGGACTTGTGGGCTGTGTTTCTGTGTAAGCATGTTCACTATTGTATCGCTAATTCGCTAATCCTGGCCAGACAACGCTCTGGAATGTGACCAGAGCTACCGCTCAAATTTACTGGCAGACGAGGATCTAAGGCGTTGTAGCAGAGAGATTATAGCACTAAATTACCAACGCACCAAAGCTGCAGAAGACCATATCAAAGCATGGGAAGACTATCATCTGCAGAACCCATCTAGTAACACATCCACTTGGTATCTGTGCGACGAGTACGAGATTCTGCTAGAAATGGGGCCTAGCATCATCGCTCATGTCATGCTCGGGTATTATGATAGTGAAGCCAAGCATGGAGCCTGGTACGAGCTTCTTCATGAGATGATTCATGGTCACAGGATGCGCGCCCATTCTGTCCAGAAGGGCGCACTGTTCGATATCTGGTGTCGGTGGTTTAACTGGGGTAAGCATAGCGAGGCGTTCGAGTATATTCCTACAGAAGCCGATCGACGGGTCTATGGCCTTGAATAGATAGCTGGGCACAAAAACGCTCTTGTACGATTATCAGCATCAATTCATGAGTACTAAGTGAGGGTATTTCACCCTATGACCCCTTACTTGTTGTACTTGTTAGAGAAGTTACCACTCTCGGAAGAATGAATATGTATACATTTAATTTCAGCGCAGTGAGCCGAATCTAAAGAGCTACCTATGGCATCATTTGGTTCTTATTCTAACAGATAGACCAGTGCCTACACCCCCAGTATACTCATTTCTGGAGGGGGTTTCGAATCAACAAAAATGCAATTTAAATAAAACAGTCTATAGGATTTAATGCAGCATGTCTCAACTGATCCCTTAGCCTTAGTAATCGTCTTTATCCCTACGACCTTGCAGGCCCACAAACGATAAGCTTAAGAAATTGTGACACCGCGGAGCGCCGGACCTACCTGTGCCATATCATTTCAACCACTTACGAATGTACTTATATCTCACTCAATACTGCATCTAGAATTTTAAAGGTGGAATCACTTTCTTATCACTGACTAGTATATACAAAGAGCTATACTTCTGCTAGATACCTGATTCAAGAGACATCCTATGAGAATTTCCCGTTCATCAACGCGGTCGAGGCCTTCCACGAGTTCCCGATAGAACCATGGGCCTCTTGATATTCTTCCTCTTGGACTTCTCTGTCCTAGCGCATGAACACTTCTCTGCATTCATCAACCATATCCCACAAAAATGGAACGAAACCCTAGAGAAGAGGTCGCGAGTAGTTGCGAACAAGTTCGAGTTTATATCTACTTTGAAAATATATTAGAAGTAGTTATCTTGTTTGCCGGGCCCAGGTACTTTCTTCTCAAACAGGCTACTAATTCTTTTGGTAAGAAACAACGAATGTGAAAGAGGGTTCAAACTATATTTGTCCGAGTGAAGTGATGCCATACGCAGAACATCTGTAATAGGGACCATAGCCCAGAATCTGACCTCAGCGAGTTGCGAAAGACGGCTCGAACGCTAATTGTCGCGTTGCATCACGATTCTCTGAAGCCGATGTTTCGAGTTGCAGAGTTGAACATGCGATATTCTAAAAGCAAAGACAATCACAGCGAATCACAGGTTTCAATGACTTGAGGAGGTACCCTTGTGAGAGTATTACCATAGTCCTAGCGGCAGTGGCTGAAGCATTCAGCGTAGCTGCGAGCGCCCTGTGCAGTCGTTGAACTATCCGCGAAACCTACTTTGTTGTTTTGGGAGTGAAAGAGCTCGCTGATCAATTCACCGCAGAGCTCATATAACCAGAGGTCGGTTCGCGAACGCACAATGGCTCCCAGACCCGCAAGCTCCCCTGACCACCGTATCAATCTCGCGCACGCTCTAGGTTGCCCCGATTACCCTGGGAATTCGAAGGTCGAGCCATACCTCAACTATATCACGAATAATCACGTTAGTCGTGGAACGTTGGAAGAGTACTTACAGTTTTTTATTCGCGTTATAAAGCATTTCGAGGGAGATGGAACGGGTGAGGTTATACCAACGCAAAATAGCGTACAGGTGCTGCTCGACAAGTTGGTGGCATCAAAAGATGAAAAGATGTTTGGAAATACGGAAGTGGGCAGTGAGATGAGGGAAAAAGACGTTGAGGACACTGTGATGTATATTATGATAGCGTATTGCAACAGAACGTAGACTAATAGGATAACCAGTACTGCATTCGCCGAGAATCTAGCTGGGCTAATACGCGGAAGTGGCTTACTACCCGCACCGAGGAATCCCACCGACCTGCTGGACGATAACCCCGACGAGATCGTGCAGATACTCATGAAGCTGGCGGCGCTCCTTGCTAAGCCAAAGGACACAACCAGCGATTCGTCTGTATTTGAGAAATTTGGGTCCAAGATGCCACAGGGCAAAATCACCTATAGATCATTGGACAATATGGACTCGCTCGAATCACTTTCAATTAAAGCCACACGCCTCAACGCATACACGTTGAACACTCTGGGGGCAGTCGAGGTATTTTGGACGCACAATGTTTCGCATCACATGCGCCTCTCCCAGCACAGTGGGAGATACTTCCTGAAAATGTTTGCGCTTCCCTGTGCATTTGGAGCTACTTCTCTAACGTCAGACGCTGTCGGAATCTCGCCCAAACCTCACACATGAGATCAAGGAGTCATATGGCGTACTGTTTGATGCATGGCCCGATCTGCCTCTGCACGCAAAATTTGGTTGGTTCCTGGGAATCCGCAAATTTTGCTGGTGTTGGTCATGCTCTGCGTACCGATACCGGCAGAGAGTCATTTCCACTACAAGAAGTCCTTTTCCGTCTTTATGGCCTAGGATCATGTTGTTAGAAGAGCATCTTCAAAGAGCTAAGCCCTGGAGTATCTGGGTCCTATTTCGGGATCGACGAGACACTTTGCAGTTCTGGACATTTTTGTGAGTACAACTCTTAAGCAGTTGGTGGGTGAATGGCTCTGACTTCGTAAAAGCTTTGCAACGGTAGTACTATTGTTGACAATCTTACAAGTTGGGCCTGGAATTGCGCAGGTCGTTGGCTCCTTTCGATGAGAAAACATAGTCGCGTCCTTATTCCTTCACGAAACGTTATACTCCTTCAATTCTTCCGGAACCTGAAAAGCTCCATAGAACGCCACGCGACCCAATCTCAATCTCTCCTCTAACGCACTACCTTCCATCCCAAACCTCTGCACTTGTCCACTTCTTTGAACAAAGCTTTGAAAGCCCACTATACCTGGTCCAGTCGTGCCGTCCTTACGAACACCGTCAGCGTAAAGGGCACCACCACTATAGCCGTTTGGTGGATCGAAATCGGGGTAGACGCGGTAGAGGAGCGCACGGGAGACGAATTTACGCCAGTAGCCGTCGTCTCTAGTACGTTTTACAGTTTCTAGTTGGTTACAAAAAATGCCTTCACCGATTATCTTACCATCGTTAGTACATAGACCCTTGAAGGCAGCGTGCACCGCAGGTCAAACAATTACTTACCTGACCTGGCGTTAACTAGCCCAACCAAAACAAGGTAAGGGTTTTAAAATTAACTGTAGGTCAGGTAAATATTTAGATTACTTAAAAGTTAACTTTAATTAATTAAAGTTAATTTTTTTTATTTTTTTAAATTATTTACAAAGTATTTTTAATAAAAAAAGTGAAAATTGCTTATTAGTAAAAGTTATTTAATTTACTAAACTTTTTTATACAAAGCTTTTTTTTTATTTTTAGATTTTATTTCACTTTACCTGTAATTTTAATAACTTTACTAGCTTTTTAACGCTTTAACTTAAACTATTAACAATATTACGCGTATTATCGTTAGCAACAATTTATTAATATTTTTGAAATTAGCTAAGTTAAACTTTTTAATTAACACTAGTTTTAGTTTAGCACTGATTTTTTTAACCAGGCGCAGCGACCGCAAAAGTTTTCCAGCTTTTAAAGCTATTAATAACTTTTTAAATAGCTATTAGCTTTTGCAAGCTAATTAATAAAAGCTTCGCGAGCCGACTAGTATATATATTTCGTAATTTTGGCTATTAATATGGGTTTTTTGCTTTTAATGTTTTTTTTAGCTATTTAACTATTTATTTTTAATTAATTTGGTTAATTACTTGTTTTTTATGCTTTTATTTTATAATTATTTATTAATTTTGTAAGTTATTTATACTTTTTTATTAATAACACCACGCGCTTTGCGATTTTTATTAAAAAATTAATATTTTTAAAATTAGCAAAGTTTAATTTATATGCTAATATTAATTTTGTTAATTTTAGCCAAGTTTTAAATTTTTAAGCCAGGTATAAATGTAGGTGCAGGTGCAAATATTTTAATTATATATAAATTAATATATAATCAGCTAATTTTATAAGTTTTTTTTTACCTTATTTATTTATAACATTACAACTTTTTTAATATATGTTACGATATTAATATTTTTAAAACCAAAAAATTAAAGGCTATATGTATATATTAATTTTATTAATTTTAAACTATTTTAAATTTTTAAGTTGTATAAAAATTAATAAATTATCGCAATTTTAACAACTTATTATTTTATTTAGTTTTTTATTTACTATTTTTTTTACTTTTTATTTATTTATAATACTACAATTTTTTAAATGCATATTAAAAAATTAATATTTTTAAAACTAGTAAATTAAAAGCTACACGTATATTTAATTTTTATTAAATTTTAATATTTTAAACCTGGTGAGGTTTTTTAACTAAATTAAACTAAAAAAATTATTAAGCTTTGTTTATATAAATTACTTTTTTTATATTTAATTTATTAGTTAACTAAGTTTTATTAACAAAAATATTTAACCGGCTATTTAACAAGCAATTTAATGCACTAGCTATAACGTTATTATATAGCTGCTAATATATATTTTTTTAGGGTACAAAATTTTACTGCTTTTAAGCTATTATTATTTTTTTATATATATTTGCTAGCGCTAAAAAATTAACAAAATAACAAAGCGCTTAAAATTATTTATAACAGGCATTTTAACGCATTAGCTATAACGTTACCACACGGCTGCTAATATATATTTTTTTGGGGTATAAAGTTTTATTGCTTTTAGGCTATTATTACTTTTTTATATATATTTGCCAGTGCTAAAAAAGTTAACTAATAACAAAGCGCTTAAAAATATTTAGGTTTTTTAATCGTAAAAACTTTTAACTACGGCTTGCGAAGCTTATTATTTAAAATTAACTAGCTGCATTAACTTTAAAAAAACTGGAAAATCCAATATAGCAGCAATTTTTCCGGCTTTAAATATAAAGCAACAATTATATATTTTATGCCTGGTTTAATAGCTATATAACTTTGGGTATTTTAAAGCATGGCGTATATTTTATACCGGTTAAAATTAACCGTAACAGCTTTATACTTTTTAAAAAAAAAGATTTAAATATATTATTTATATAACAACAAAAAAAAAACTAAAATATTTAAAACAAAGTTAACAATTTTTTTTAAATATTATTTTTTTTGCTATTACAAGCTTTTTTTAAATATTAACGCGGCAAAAATTTTAAAACTATTTGGCCTAGCTGCTATTATTATTATTAAATAATTATAGGTTTTTGCAACGCGTTTTTTAGCCGTTAAATTAATAAAGCAACGCTAAAAAAAGCTATTAATTAAATTTTGTACTATTGTTAGTATATTTTTATGCATTTTATATAAAAAGCAGTTTTTAAACATTTTGTAACGGATTTATTATATAATAATATAATAAACTTGTCGGGGGTTTTTAATTTGTAGGTAACAGTATAAAAATTAGCGGGTGTCCGTTAAAAAAGTTTATTATACTTTTATTACTGTGCAACAAAAAATATTACTAAATATTAAAGTAATAAATATATTAATGCTTAGCGATTTTAAGTTAATAGCTAAAAAGCAAAAATAAACAAGTAACTAAGTATAAAAAAGTGCACAATTATATAAATATAAAAAATGTAATAATCGTTTGAATTACCGCAAGCTTAATAAGCTATAAATCACTGTAAGCTTAGTAAGCTATAAATTACTGTAAGCTTAGTAAACTATAAATCACTATAAGCCTGGTAAGCTAAGTAAACAATTATATAATAAAAAAAAATATAAGTGCGTAAAAAAAAACAAGTGCGGAAAAAAAAAAGGAAATATTAAGCCGCTACCTAGGCCACTTAATTCACCTTTATACTAACACATATTCGTAATAATATTTTTTTTTTTTAAAATTGTTATCCTAACAATTTTTTTTTTTGTAAGTAACTTTTTTTTATTATTTTTTTAAAATGTTTAGTCGTATTAAAAAAGCTAACCGTTTAACTAAAACTAAGCGAAAGCTTGCTTTTGCTTTTTTTATTAATTAATTTAGTTATAAAATTATGCTTTGCTTTTGTTATTTTAATTAATTACTAATATGCAAAATATTAAAAAGCGTTTTTTGTTATATAAAATATATTCATACTAGTCGTTTTTATAATAGTTTAAAAGTTTTAATAAATATTATAAATAATATAATATTTAAATATCGTTAATTTAAAAATAAAAAAAAACAAGCAGAGCAACAATTTTTTGTTGTGCAAAACGAGTTAAAGCGTGCGCAAAACAGTTTTTAATTTGTGTTAAATATATTAGCGCGTTTATAAGCGCAAAAACAATTTTTAAAAACAAAAAATATACAAATAATTTAGCAAAAGCTTTAGTTTTTAAATAAGCTAAATAAGTTAAAGCGTATTAAAAAAAAAAAAAAAAAAAAAAAAAAGTGCAAGCAACGCAAATTGCTTTAATAAATTTTAATTAAAATTTTTTAGGCGTTTTTTTTAAAATCGATTTTTTTTTAAGCTTTAGTCGATTAAAATGCTGTTAATAAAACTAATTTATAATTATTGCGGCATTTTTTAAATGTTTTGTAAATTTTTATATATTATTTACATATAAATATTTTTTTTATTTTATTAAATATTTAATTTTTTTGCTGTTTTAACAAAAGTTTAATATTTTTTCGATTTTATAAATATTTTAATTTGTTTTAACTTTAATTTGTGTTTTAACAAATATACTATTTAGCGCTAGTTTAAGTAAAAAAATATAAAAAACTAAATAAATTTGCATTATTTTTAGTAATAATAGTTAATAATTAATTAATAAAATAATTTTTTTAATTTTAAAAAAATTTAATTTTTTAAAATTTAATTTATTGTTTGGTCGCTTTATTTTAATTTATAATATTTTTAATATAGCATTTTATTTTTGTCGTAGCAAATAAACTTTGTTTTTTTTTGTTAAAACTAGTTTTTTAGTTTTTTTTTTGTTGTAATATTTTGCTATTTATTGTTACAAAAATTAAAATTAAATTTGCAATTTAGTTTAAATTATTTTAATTTTAATCGCAATTATTTTAGCTTTAAAAATTATAGCTAAAATAGTTGATGTTTTTATAAGTAATTTTTCTAGTTTTTCGATTTTTGCTTGTTTATTATATATTGCTTTATGCGAAAATATGCTTATTTTTTTATTAATAAATATATTATATGCAATTTGTGCTGTAAGTAAAAGTTTTATTTAATTGCTTTGCTAATAATTAATATAGCTTTAAAAATATTGTTTAAATGTTTAATTTAGTTTTTTTATTTGTTTATTTGTTTAAAAATAATATATAATTAAAAGTTTAAATTTTATTTTTATTTGTTTAAAGAAATTATTTTTAAATTTTAACGTAAACAATTTATTTTGGTTAAAAATAATTTTGTTTAATATTTTATGCTTATTAAAATATTGTTAAACAAAAATATATGCAAATTATTTTGCAGTTATATTTGTTTTAAAAAGTAAAAAGTACGCATATTTTATAAATTGGTTTATAATAACTTATATTGTATTATATTATATTTTTGTTATTAAGTTTATCGATAAAAATAATCCGGTAATAAAATTTTAAGCAATAGTATATTATATTTAATTAAGTATTTATATTAATTAAAATAACTTATATAGTTTATATCGTGCAAATTTAGCTTTAGCGCAAATATTGCATTTTTTAATAATATTTTTAACAATTTTTTTTAGTTTTAAAAAATTATATTTTTTTTATAGCTTTTGTATTATTTTAACTATTTTTTAATATTTATGCAAAAAATGTTTATAAAATTTTTTAATAAAGTTACGGCATAATTTTACTAATAAATAAATTTTTTTATAGTAAATTAAATTGTTATAATTATATTTTTTTAAATTTTATATTTTAGCCTGTTTTTGCTAATTATTATTATTAAATCCGTTTAAATTGTTTTGTTAATAAGTTTTTAAAAATTATATTAAATTTTAAACTTTTATTTTTTTATAAATATAATATTTAAATATTTTGTTTAAATATTTTAAATTTTTTTATTTTGCGTTTGCTAAAAATATTTACTTAAATATTTTTTTTTTAATATAATATATTTTAAAATTAAATTAAAAAAAAATTAACTAGTTTTTATATTGTTTATTAATTTTTTAAGTTGTTATAAATTAAATTAAATTTTTATAATTTAAATAAATTTTAATAAATTTTATTATTTTTATAAAAAAAGGTTTTTATTTTTTAAGTGCTATAATAATTGCTAAAAAATTTTTATCGTAAATTAAATATTATAGTGCTGCATTTTTTAATGCTTTTAAATAATAAACTACTAAATATTATTTTTTATTTATTTTTAATTGCTTAAATATTTTAGCAATTACTTTATTTAATATATTTATTTTCAATTGTTTTTTTTTAAATAAATTAAATAACTTAACTATTAAATTAAATATTACTTAAAATTTTAATTGTTTAAATATTTTTTAGGTTTTTTTTTTATATTTTTTTATTATATATTAAATAAGCTTTTAAGCGAGTTTACTAAAGTTTTTAATAAATAATTAAATATAATTTAAAGATTTTAACGTTTGTTATATGTTTGTAACTATAGCTGGGTTAAAAATTTTTTAGTTGCGTATTGTTTTAATTTTAAATTGTTATATTTAAATTTGTTTTAAGGTAATTATATACTTTAAAAAATCAACTTTTTATATGTGCTATTTGCATTTTTTGGTGTTTAATCGTAGTTTTACGTTTTAAAGTGTTTTTAATACTAATTTTATATGTTTTTTATGTTTTTTTAAAATGTTAAAATAAATTAAAATATCGTTTAAATATATAAATATAAATTTGTCGATAAACTTTTTAAATATTGTTATTATTATTTGTTAAAAGCTAGCCGGTATGTTTCGTAATTTTTTTAGCATAACGAAATATTTATAAAATTTATAAATTATTTGTATTTCTGTTTTTTTTTTTTTTTTTTTTTTTTCTATGCAAATCGCATAGTATTTATTTAGTATATTTATTGTAATATATTATTTTGCTTTATTAATATTTTTTTTTATTGTTAACATTAGTATAAAAAAGTGTTTATTTAATATAATAGCGTTATTTAATAGTCGATAGTTTGCTATTATTTAAAACTTTAAGTTTTCGTTTTTATTTAGTTAAAATTTATTATTTTTAATTTTTAGTACTATTATTACTAAATATTTAGCTAGTAATATTAATTTCCAAATAAACTTTTTTGCTAAATTTTTGTTAAAATATTTTTATAATGCTTTAGCTTTTTGTAAATTTATATAGTAAATTTTGTAAAAAATAAATTTTCGTTTTTTTTTAATAAATATTTTATAGTTTTAAAAACTATGTTTTAATAGTTTTTTTTTTTTTTTTTAAAACAAATTTTTAAATTTTATATATTTTTTTGGGATTTTATTTATAATATGTTTTGTTATTTTTTTATTATTTTTGCTTGTTTTATTTTTTTTTATATAATTTTTTTAAATTTTTATTAAATAACTAGGTCGCTAAATTTTAACTATAGTATTTTTAAAATAATATTGTAATTAAAAATGTTAGCAATATTTAATATAATTTGTTTTTTATGTTTTTGTATAAATATAATAAAAAATTTAATTTTTTTAAATATTTAACCGTTATTATAATTAAAACTATTTTTATTAAACGCAGTAATTTTATAAAATTTTGTTTTATATTTTTAAAAAAATTAATTTTGTTTTGCAATTTTAAAACATATAACGTTAATTTATGCTTTAAAATTAATTAATATATTATATTGTTTTTTATTAATTTTAATTAAAATTTTTAATTGGTTTTTTTTTTTATTAAATTTTTTATAAAATTTTAATTTTTATAGTTATTTGTTGCTTTTTTAACAAAAATTTAATTTGTTTTTAATTTTTGTTTTTTAAGTTTAGCAAGTTTTTAAACTTTTGCTTTTTTGACTGCATATTTTTTGCAGTAGTTATTTATATATTAATACCATTTTTTTTTTCCGATTAAACATAATATATTTTAAAATTTTAGCTTTAACAATTTTAAGTTATTTATAAATAATTTTTTATTTTTATTTTTGCTTTTTAAGTTTTTTATAAATAATATTTTTTGTAGTTTTGCACTTTTTTGGTAAATTTTACAATAAATTTTTATATAGTATAAATATTTACAAATAATTGTTTTTCGATTAATTTAAATATAAAAATATTTTTTGCATATTTATAAATTATTTTTTAAATTTTTTAAAATATTATAAATATAATAATATGGCTTATATTTATCGATTTTTTATTTATGCTTTAATAAAAATATAAACGTTTGTTTATATAGTTTATAAATAACCGCTATATAATATATGCATTTTAGCGCTATAGCTTTTTTGTTTTAATTAGTGCTTATATATACTAGATATATTTTCGGCAATATTTTATAAAAAGGTTTTTTGTTATAATTATATAAGCTTTTTTTTTTGGTATTTTTGTTTAAATTATTTGCTAAATTAAATTTAACGTTATTTTTTGCTTGTTAATGCTATAAATAATTATATTTTTTATAGAATAATTAATATAAAAGTTTATAAATAATTTTATTTTAGCGCAGTGTAAAAATAGCTTTTTTTAAATATAACTCGCAATTTTTGTTTTTATAACAAATATATTTTCGCTTAATTTATTTTAATAATTAACGCATTTTTAAATAATATTTGCATGCTTTATTTTTTAAATTGTTGTAAATAAAGCATTTATTTTATTTTGGTATAAAATTATTATTTTAATAAATAACTGCAACGTTATATTTAGCTTTTAAAAAAAAAAATTTTTTTCGTTTTTTAATTATTTATTATTATTTTAAATTGCTATAATTTTTGCTTTTTTTTTAAGCTAAAAAATTTTTTTTTTCGTTTTTTAATTATTTATTATTATTTTAAATTGCTATAATTTTTGCTTTTTTTTTAAGCTAAAAAATTTTTTTTTTCGTTTTTTAATTATTTATTATTATTTTAAATTGCTATAATTTTTGCTTTTTTTTTAAGCTAAAAAATTTTTTTTTTTAGTATTTTTTTTAACTGTTTGGTTTTTTATTAAACCGGCAATTTTTTTTAAAGTGTTTTTTTTTGCTATAGTTAAAATATTTAATTTATAATATGTTTTTAAAAAATTGCTGTTAAATTACGCTTATTTTTTTTGTTTTTTGCTTTTTGTTATTTTAAAAACTTTTAGTTTTTTTTAAAGTTTTTTTTTTTTTAAAGTACCGATTAAAAAAATTTTTATCAATTATAATTGCTATATTAATATATTTTTTAAATTTGTTTAATTTATTTATTTTAAATAATTTGTTTTATATTTATGTTTTAAGTTTTTTATAAAATAAATAAAATAAAGCTAACTTTAATAGTTTTAAAATTACTGCTAATTATTTAAACTTTATAGTATATTTTAATGTTTATGTTTTTTGCTTAAATTAATATAGCTGCTTTTTAATATGTTTTATTTTTTTAGTATTTTTAAATAATACTTTTATATGTTTTTTAAATTTGTTATAGTTCGCAAAAATCTTTTTTGTTTTTTTTTAAGGTTTTTTTTACTGTTAGCTTTTAGAAAATTTTTAAAAATTAGTTTAAACTATTTAAATATTTTTTCTGCTAAAAATTGCGATATAATTATTATTTTTTAGTTATTTTTTGTAATTAAAAATAAATATTATTTCAAGTAAAATTGCATATAAATTAAAAACGTATTTATATTAGTAAATTTATTATACGGTTTAAAAGCTGTAAACTTAAATTTTTTTATATCAAGCAGTTTTAATATTGTTGTTAATTTTAATAATAATAAAAATAGTAAAAGTGGTGTATTAGTGTTTTTTTAAGTTATTTATATAGCTTTTTTTAGTGTTAACGTGTTTATTATAATTAGTTTAGGTGTTTAAAGTGCCGGTTGTTAAACTACTGGTTTTAAAGTTAATAGTATAATTACCGTAGCTTAAGTAACTAGTTTTTATATAGTTTAACTAGCTTGTAATATTGTTAAAGCTTTTTATATTACTAGTAAAATTATATTTTAATTTGCTAACGATATAGTTAATATTTTTAAGGTTATTTATAAAAAAAATAGCGGTAAAACAGGTGTAATAACTTTAAGTGTTAAAAAAAAAAAACAGGTGTTATAAGCTTTAAAGTTAACGGTATTAGTGTAAATGGTTTAAATGTTACTGTTTTTTTTTTTTTATTTATAAAGTTATTTAAAAATTTTTAAACTTTATTTTTGCTGCTTAAGTTTGTTTTACTGCTGCTTTTAATTTATATTATAATTATATTTTTAATTGTTTTTTTTAAGCTTAATTTCGTGTTTTCAGGCTTATAATCTGGTTAATTAGTTTATTTTTATTTTTCGGAAAAGTTTGAAGTTTTTAGCTTGTTTTCATTTGTTTTTAAATGTTAATAAAATATTTTTTTTAATGCTTTTTCCGGTTTTGTTTTTTAATACTGGTATTTATAACGATATTAATTCCTATTGATTAAAAAGCTATTAAAGTATAATAAATTTATTATATAACAATATAATAAATTTATCGGGGGTTTTTAATTTGCAAATAATAGTATAAAAATTAGCGGGTGTTCGTTAAAAAAATTTATTGTATTTTATTACTATGCAACAAAAAATATTACTAAGTGTTAAAGTAATAAATATATTAATGCTTAGCGATTTTAAGTTAATAGCTAAAAAAAAAAAAACAAATAAATAATTAAATATAAAAAAGTGCACAACTATATAAATATAAAAAATATAATAATCGCTTGGATTACCGCGAGCTTAGTAAGCTATAAATTATTGTAAGCTTGGTAAGCCATAAATCATTATAAATTTAATAAGCTATAAATTACTGTAAGCTTGGTAAGCCAGGTAAACAGTCACGTAATAAAAAAAAAATACAAGTGCGTAAAAAAAAACAAGTGCGGAAAAGAAAAAAAAAATATTAGGCCGCTACCTAGGCCACTTAATCCACCTTTATACCAACACGTATTCGTAACACATTTTCGAATTTTTTAACTTTATATTTGCGTTTAATTTTAAAACTAGTTTTTCGATTATATATTGCTTGTTTAATTATATTTTCCGGATAGCCCGGAAAATAATTATTGCTAAACTAGCGGCTGCTAGGTTTAAAATCAACTTTTTTTTTTGATTTTTAGCAGTTTTTTTTAAAAAAAAGCGTTTTTAGTATTTGTGCTTATTATATTAACTTTAACTTTAAGCTATAAATTAAGCTAATTGCTTTAAAACGTATTAGCGGTTTTTATATAAGCAAAAATATTAAATATTATTTAAATAAAATTATTTGCGACTATAAAATCAAGTTTTAACTAAAGTTTTTTATGCTTAATAACGTGTTTTTTAACGATGCTGTTTTTATAATATTGCTTAAACGCTTATTAAAAAAAGCTGGCTATTTTAAAAATAAATATAAAATTTAGCGTTAAGTTTAAAAATAAAAAACTTGTTATTAAAAATATATTGTTAATATTATTGCTTAATGCTTTATATTTAATTAATTTAACAAAAAAATTTTTAAATTTATTGCTTTTTTAGTTATTAAAAAAAATATTGTATTAATATTTAAATATGTTATTTTTTTTAACGCTGTAATTTTTTTTGGGCTTAAATTAAAAATATTAATTGCGCTTACAATATTGCTTTCTAAACAATTGATAAATTTATTAACAATAAAAATAAAATTAGCATTTAAAATTTAAATATATTTTTTATGCTTAATAATTTTACAAATAAAAAAAATATTATTTAAAAAATAATTAAAATAAACAATAATATTTGCTAAAATTTATTTTTTGCTATAATTTAAAACTTTATAAGTTTTAAAAAGCTATTTATAAAATTTTATTTAAAATTATATATAAACTTTGTTTTTAAACGTGTTACAGACCAACAAATAAATCGGCCAGTTAAAAAGCCAAAGACTAACCAGAAAAAGGCGCAGGCCTAAGGTAATGTGCAAAACGCAAATTACGTAATATGCTCGGAAATTTTACAAGGCTTAAAGTAATAAACACAACAAAACAAATAAGCAAATGATATTTCGCTACTTAAAAACAGGTAAACAAAGTAAACATTTAAATATAAGTAAAAAAAAAACGGTTTATATAATAATAATAAGTTTTTTATATGTTTAGTTGGTTTTTATTTTACAATTTAATTTAAGTATATAATAACTTTTAAAATAAATATATAGAAATATTTTTAACAACTTTAATGTGATTTTTATTTAACGTTTACAATAATTTTTTTAGTTATTACCTAGCACGATTTTTTACAAAAGCTTTAATTATACTACGCTTATATAAACTTAAGGTTTGTTATATTTTAAATTATTATTTAATTAATGTTTAAAATAACTAAAAAAAGTACCATAGCTTCAACGGAATAACCGGATTTAACACTTACGATAATGCAGCATTTATTTAACTAACTGCAAAAAAAGATTTAATAATTAAAACATTAAAAGAAATAGCTTAAAAATTAATTAATTAATATTTTTAAACCCAAGTTTTTTAAGCCAATTAAACCAAAAAAGTTCGATAGTTTGCAAAATTAGTTAAAGGGATTTTTAACCCAAGTTAAAGTGTATTTGCAGTATTACAAATTAAGTTTTACCACAAACGCAAAAAAAGTAATAATAGTTGCGGGGTATTTTACGGGCGACGCGTTAAAATAATTTTAACCTATTATAAACGATTATTTAAAAAACGCTAATAAAAATAACTGCCGGTTTGCGATTAACAACATTTTTAACAAATATAAAAAGTTCGAAAAAGCTATTACCGATATATATAAAAACCTGGAAAAAATTAAACAAGCTAAATAAAAGCTAATAATTTTAACTTAAACTAAAGCAGCATATAAATATGCAACAAAATTTCGCAAACAGCATGCGAAAACTAGTTAAGCTAACAATAATGCAATAATAACGATTTTTTTTAACGGATTTAAAACTAAAGTTTAAAATAAATTATACCAAAATAAAAAAAAAAGCGATTTAAAGAAATTTATTGCAAAAGCAATTAAAATTAACAATCGCTTGTATAAGCAACAACTTTAAAAGTTTTAACGAAATTAAAACAACTAAATATTAAATATAAAAAAAAAAAAACTTAAAAATTAACAGCAACAAAAATTTACTTAAAATTAATAAAGCTTAATGCAATAATTAAAAAGTAAAACTTAAGCAAGGTTAAATATTATAATTATAATTAAAAAAAATATTACGCCAAAAACTGCGAAAAACTTAAAAAACAACAAAAGCTTAAAAAGCTTAAGCAAATTTTTGCAATAATAATCGCAATATTACAAATTAGCAAACAATAAAGCTTAAATTAGCAACGATATATCGAAAATATACCTAGCTACAATACATACAAAAAAACAAAACAAATATATTTAGCACATTTAGCAACAAAACAATTAAAACAAGCAAAATAAAACAGGTGCATTTGCAATATAATTAACTATAATAAGCATAACAGCTATATAAAATAAATAAACGTAAAAAATAAAAACAATTATAAAAAACTAAAGTTAGTTAAAAATGTTATAAAAATTAATAAAGCACCTGCGATTTTACAAAGCAAAAAACCAGTTAAAAAGCCAAATTAGCTTAAAAATAACAAATGTTTAAAAAAATAAAATTGCATATATTAACAATATAACTACTAAACCAAATAAAAATAAATAAAAAACGCTGTAGCAAAATTTATACAGCAAAAATATACTTAGCGTAAAAAATTAATAAAACGTAAACGCTAAATATAAAAAGCAAAAAACGCGGATACAAATATTTTCAAAGCTATGCTTAATTACAAAATATAATTATTTTTAAAAAATATATAAATATATAACAATATTTTTATCGTAAAGGCCGGAACAAATATTAGTAAAAATTTTGGTAAAGCGATACGACTAATCGCCAAAAAATATTACTACGATAAAACCATGCGATATAAAAAGCTAGAAAAATTGCAGCTAAAAAACAAACAACACGAAAATATTTTTTAGGTAAACTATATAATTTATTAATATTTAATATATATTTATTAAAACTAAAACAGGTTTGCAATATTTAAAATAAATTTACAATAGTTAACAAAATATATATTATAAATTACAAATTAAAAACAGTGTTATAACAGCACATATAAAATATATGCTTAAATAAAAGCTATAAAATTATAAAAATTTAAAAAACGCATATTGCAAATCAAACAAAACCAATTTACGTTTAAAAAAAAACAAACTATTAAAGCAAATTTTAAATTAACGGAATAAACAACATTAAAATATTACAACAATAAAATTACAATTATACGATTTTTAATATTAATTAAAGCAATTAAAGCTTAATAACAAATAAATAAAATATTAATATAAACAAAAACGGTTAAAAAATTAAAAAACGGCTAAAAACAGTTATAATAAATTAACAATTAACCTAAAAGCTAAAAATGCTTTATGCTATAACAGCTAACAAAAGCAAATATATTAAAATTAATTTAATATATTAAAAAAATAAGCTATAAACATTTATAAATACCGAAATTTAAGCAAGCTTTATTTTTTTACAAGTTATTAAGCAGTTAAATATATTAACAAAGCTTAAAAACAACTTTTACTTATTTATAACCGTTAATAAAAGTTTAATTGCGTATAATAACAAAGTAATTTTAAAAAAAACTGCAGCACTTTTTTTTAACATTTTAAAACACGAAAAAAAACTTATGCTTAATATTACAAAAATATTTAAGTATAATATTATTTTAAAAATACCTTAGTTATAAAAAAGCAATTTTAAAATAAACTAAAAAACCGGCTAACTTTAGTAAAATATACCAAAAAAAAATTAACCTTTAAAAAGCTTTTAATGCAAATATTAAATAATTTTATAAAATAATTTATACAAATATGCATTATAATCAAAAATTTTAAGCCGATATTTAATAGCAAAATATTATTAAAATATAAAAATTACGGCGATATATTTAGTAAAACATACGATTATTTACTAAAGCACAGAATATAAAATTATTAAATTTTATTTAAAAAAAAAGCAGTATTAAAAAAATTTTTACTATATTATATAAACTAAAAACAGCTATAAAAGCTTAACAAATATATTAAAAAAAATCTAGCAAAAAGTTTATACGGCATTTAACGTTATTAGCACGATTACCGGTGCTATAAATGCTAAAAAAGCTTAAAAAAAACGGCAAGCAATAATAAAAACTTTATATAAACTATAAAAATATAAATTTTAAAACGGTTAAATTTATAAAATTATTACCTAAAATTAACAACATAAAAAATAAATTAATATAAGCAAAATAATTTATAGCATTTAACCTATTTAATATATATTACTAAACAAAAATAGCGCTAAATAACAAATAAAAAATAGCGTTTAAAACACTTAAAAAATTATTTAAATATTTAATAATGCTATTTAAGCTTATTAACGCACTAGCAATTTTTTAAACATAAATTACAAACGCAATACAAAAGTTTATTAACGTATTTATAATAATATATTTAAACAACATATTAATATATTTAAAAACACTTAAAAAACACCGAAAACACATAAAAAAAGTATTTAAAGCGTTAAAAAACGCAAAATTTAAAATAAACCTTAAAAAAAGCAAATTTTATACGCAAAAAATTAATTTTTTTAAATTTACGATAACTTTAAAAAAAATATAAATTTAAAAATCTAAAATTTTAGCAATAAAAAATTAGCTTATATTTAAATCGACAAATAATATAAAAATATTTATAAAGTTTATAAATTATGTCCGAAAACTTATTAAAAGTTTTAATAAACATGTAAAACTTTTTATAAACTTAATAAAAAAAGTTTTAACTTTTAAATAAAAAAACAAAAAACAAAAGTTTTTTAACAAAATTAAATTTTTAATTATAAGCAATTTAGTTTTAAAACTATTTAACTTTAACAAAAAATTTAAAATAAAAATTAATATTTGCAAAGCAACAATAAGCAAACAATTAAGTTAACAAAATAATAACAAAAAATTATATTTAGTAATTTTTTTTTTCGAAAAAATTTTTAAAACTAGCAGCACAATATATGTTGCTAAATAAAAAGCTTATAGCTATTATTTAAACATTTAAAAAATAAAAATATTATTTATATAAATTAAAAAAACTAGTAATAATATATTTTAATTATAAAAATTTTATAATATTTATAACATCGAAAATATTAAATAAACAACAAATTAAATAAACAACAAATTAAATAAACAAAATTTTTTTTATAATTTAACTTTGTTATCGTTTATATTAAAAAAAAAAAATGTTAAAGCAAATATTTTAAGCTAATAAAGCAATTATTAAAAAAAAAAAAAAAAAAAAACTAAACACTTTTTAAAAAAACAAAACAAAAATTAATAATATTAGCTATAATATAAATAAACTATAAATTATTTAAACAAAATATATTAGCAATTATTACGGCTAAATATTATTATAATAATATTAATTAGTTTAATATAAAAAAACTAAAATATAATAATACTATAAATTTATTATATTATAAAAATAAAATATAAATACCACTAAAATTAAAAAAAAAGCTTGTTAAATTAGCTTATAAACACTTATTTATAAAACATTAAAAAATATTTAAAATTATTTAAAAAATTAAAAACCAAGCATTTTATTAAAAAAAAATAAAAAATATAATTAAAAAAATATTAACTAGGTATAATTTATACAAAAAAGCAAAGCACCGCAATACAAACTATATAAATTGTTGCAACTTAAAAAAATACCTAACAAAGCTTAAAAATTTATTATGTTTAATTTTATCGTTAAGCTACTAAAATTAAAAAAACTAATAATAAAAATATTGTATAACTCGATATTAATCGTTATAAAAAAATTCACAAAATATAAATGTTTTATATTATACTTAAAATTAAATACGGCAAAAAATTTAGCTTATATAATAACCTAACATATTTTTAATAAATATAAAATTTTAAAAAAAATAATCACTAATAAAAAAATAACTATAATTTTTAAATTTTATTAATTGTTAATAAAAATATTAAAAATTAAACATTATATATTTATAGTTTATTATTTATAAATAAATAAACAAATAAAACAATTAAATTAAACTTTAAAGCAATATTTTTGTTATTATTTTAATAAACAGTAAAACAATTAAGTTAAATTATTGCTAAAAATAAAATATATATATAATAATTTTAATAATAAATTAATAAAAATGTTATTATTTAAAATAAATTATAAATTTAACCAAAAAAAATTTAAAACAGTAATTTAAAAAATTTTTACACCTAATATAAAAACACGGGCAAAAAAAATTATCGGCTTATAACAAAAATTATAAAACAAGCAGGTATTTTTATAAAACCGCATAAAAATATATTACAATAAGCATAAATTATTAAAACTAACTTTAAAAAAAAAAAATATATATTTTTTAAAGCATTACATTAAAATTAAGCAATTAAATAACAAATTTAACTTTAAATAAATTAAATTTTTTAAAATAAAAAAAATTATTTTAAAAATAAATTATTAATTTAAATTGCTTAAAAAAGCTAAAATATAATTAATATTTTATATTTTTTTATTAAAATTAGCATTTAAAAATGCTAAGCTTTAAACAAAACTAAAAATTAAATTAAATAAAAATATATATAATATTAAAAAAATATTAAATTTATGTTAAAACAAAAAAACTTATAAATATTTAATTAAATAAAAAAAGTATTTATATAAAAAAACTATATAAAAATTTAAAAAAAAATTTAAAAAACGCGATAAAAATAATTAATCAATTATATTAACGGCATTTTAATTAATTAGCGCTAAAAAAGCAAAATTAACTAAAAAAAAAAATTAAAAACATTTTAGTTTATAAAAGCAAAAATTGCTATAGCAGCAAAAAAACAAATATGCTTGTTAAACAAACGTTTTTATTTAGCTTTTAACCGTTTAAATTTTTTTATTGCTTTAATATTTTTAATACTTTAGCTAATTATTTCAATTTTACGTTTTTAAAAAAAACGTTTTTGTTTTTGCAAACAAGCAAAATAATTTGTTAAAATATAAAGCTATTTTTTTGCTTTTTTTTTAGCCCGTTTTAACTTATTTTCTTTAATAAACAATTTTTTGTATTTATAAAACAAAAAGCTAAAAATGTTGTAAAAACAATAAGCTTTAATATATAATTAACATTTTTTAAAACTTAAAGCTACGCAATATAAAGTTTGCTTTAAAATATAATAAAAACAAAAAAAAGCATAATAAAGCTTATATAAACAATTAAATTAGCGCAAACTAAAGCGTTAAAACGTTAACGCAACTTTAATTTTTTAAAATTAAATATAATTAATATATATACACAAAAACAAAAGAAAAACATATTTATAAAAATTATTAAAAGCAATAATTTTAAAAATTAAAAAATAATATTACAAATTAACAAATAAATTAGCCAGTTAAAAAGCTAAAAACCAACTAAAAAAAAGCGCAAGCCTAAGGTAATGCGCAAGGCGCAAATCATATAACATATTTAAAAATTTTATAAAGCTTAAAATAATAAACATAATAAAACAAATAAACAAATAATATTTTGCTACTTAAAAATAAGTAAACAAAATAAACATTTAAATATAAATAAAAAAAAACAGTTTATATAATAATAATAAATTTTTTATATATTTAATCGATTTTTATTTTATAATTTAATTTAAGTATATAATAATTTTTTAAAATAATTATATAAAAATATTTTAACAACTTTAGTATAATTTTTATTTAACGTTTACGATAATTTTTTTAGTTATTATTTAGCACGATTTTTTACGGGAGCTTTAATTATACCACGCTTATACAAACTTAAAGTTTGTTATAAAACAGCAAATATTATTTAACTATTAATTTATAGCTAAAAATTAAAAAATATATTATAAAATTAAAAAAATATTAAAGCTTTTTTTTTTAATTATTTTTTAATATAAAAGCAACTAAAATAATTTAGCTAATATTATAGCTTTTTTTAAAAAATTTAAAAAATATTTACGTATTTATTTAATTTGCTTTTATTTTATCAACAAAAATAATTTTAAAGTTAAAAATTTATTTTTGTAATTATTATTATAATTATTACTAATATTTTTATTTTAAGCTAAAATTTTTTGTTAATTATATTGTTAATTTACCGTTACGCAACAAAATTTTAAATATATAATTGCTGTTTAAATTTGCTAGCAATATTGCCGCTTTGGTAATTGCCGGGCCGTTTATTTTGCTTTAAGCAACAAAAATATTTAAAAAATCTGTTAAAACTTTAAACGAGCTTACATTAAATTGCAAAAATATCGCTTATTATTTAACGATATGCTTGTTTATTAAGCGGCTTTAGTATTATATTTAGGCATAAAATTAAAAAGCTTTTAAAAAAAAAACCCCGTTAAAGCTAACTTTATTAAACAATATGTAACGGCATATTAAAAATAATATTACGCTAATAATGCTATTAACAAAATTACCGTTACTATTACTAAACTTTTTAAGCGAAAACTAATAAGTAAAACATATAATAGCTTTAATTTAAACAATAAATATTTTTTTATACGAATAAACTAAAACGATATTTCGCGATAAAAAAAACCAGCTATATAAAATTCGATAAAAATTTTTTAGCTTGGTAGCAAAAGTACAAAAAGCAATTTTTATTACTTATATAGTTTGCTATTAATATTTTTTTATACCGGCTATATTAGCTAAATATAAAAAGGTATTTAATATAGCAAAGCTAACAATAACTTTATAACGTTACGGATTAAAAATAATTACGTTAAAAGCTTTTTAATGCTTTTAACACTAGCTAAAAAGCAATTTTAAAAATCTTTAAGCTGCTATTCGAAAAAACAAGGGCGTTTCGGCCGAATCAAACAAAATATCGGCTATTTAGCTATTTTAAGTTAACTATAGTTAACTGAGCCAGTTTAAACAACAAAAACAGCCAGTTTAGTTAAACAAGCCGAAAATGGGTTTAGGTCAAGCAAAACAAGGTAAAAAGCATTACTTTACCTTGTTTTGCCTGTGGTGCACGCTGCTTGAAGGGATCTGGACGAGCCTACCAGACATTCCGATTCGGAGTAGCTTTTGAGTGTCTTGAGGACACGATGATTTTCTGTCTCTTCCAGGACTTTGACGGCGCAACTTTGTTGTCGGAGGGTATTCCAAGCTTTTTCCGATAGCCATCCGAAATTTTGTATCGGTGATTGTATGTCCTTGACAGCAGCCGGGTTGGTTGGTTTGATGAGTGTGATGTTGTGCTTGAAGCCATCAGGGTACTCTGCTGCTTCGGGATCAAACGACTTTTCGATAGCTCCAATCTGTAGTCAAGTTAGCGAGTTTTTTCATAGTTAATCGAGGTCGCACGCGACCCTTTCATTACCCGCCCAGACTTCGACATGACTATTCCAATGGCTTCTCAGCTTCTTCATATGGTCACTGCCAAGTAACCATCGATGCGAACGCGCCAATATAGCTTCGGTAATGACATGCGTTGACATAACCAAATAGGGAACCCCACGATTCGTAAGCCTCATCCCGATCCTACCTTCGAACTTATCTTTCTTCGAAGAATTTGTCCTTGCCTCGATAAAACTATTCAACTTCAATGTTTGCGTCGGCGTCGGTGCTGTCACCAAAGGTCCTGACTTCGCAATCTCGGTCTTACCCGGGAGAACCGTAGGTTCCACTGTTCGAGGGATGTAACAGACTCGTAGGCCACCATATGTGTGTGGAAGATGTGATGATGCCCATACAGTGTTGAAATCTGAAGGCACGATGATCTGGAGGAGACCGTTTATGAGGATGTAGAAGCCGATACAGCCCTCAAAGGTCAGGAAGAGATCGCGAATCACTTCAAGCGGGAGCATGGCGGTGCAGTCAAGCGGAGCTGATGGTCTAGGATCTGGAGGTGGATTTACGCCTACAATTGGAGGCCATCGGTGATATACTGGTATCACTACTGGTGCGCCGGAAATTGTCAGAGGGAGGTTCTTTGGACCGTCCGGCTCCGTTGGTGTGCATGTCCAGCATCCGCTGCCCTTGCCCTCGCCAGCATTGGTATAGATTTTTTGATAGTCTATATCCCACAGCCAGGAATTCGGTAAATCATTTCGAACTTCCTTCCAGCTTTCATGCTCAAGACGTGTATTCGGGAACAAATGAGGTTCTGGTATCTCATTACGGGTGCGTTCGAGATCTTCCGGGGTTTCGTGGACAGAGGCCGCTTCTTGTTCGGAGTCTCGGAAATCGTTCAACCTTTTGGGTGGCTTCGTTGGAACATTTGGAGCGGGATTGGTAGTGGCACCAGTGGCGGTCCAAGAATTATTGTCGAAGTCCAGCGCTGCTTGCCCCCTTATATTGCCCATCATTCCGATCCTGGCGTCCTGCTTGGTACTGGCATCCTCCTCGAATCGGTTGCCTGAAATAGTCACCTTGCGCTGTGCTACCCGCCACCAATTCTCTTCCACAACGTCACCCATCATAGTTCGCGCTTGATCAAGCGTGATATTGTCGTAAAATGACGCCTCACTCTGGGGTGCTGTTATGTCGCCCCGCGCTGCTTGCTCGTTGAGCCCCAGCTCCTTTTCGTCGCTTGCGTCCAGGGGCAACATCCCATCTGCTATTGGGTTAGTTCTTTTTAATAATAGGGAGGAAAGAACACTTACCTTTCCTATCCGCTGCCCTAGGGCCTAATCGCTCCATGAGTGCTAGATCTATCCCCAGTACTTGGCGTACTTGGGTATTCGTCTTAGTCAAGATGTTGAAGACGACACTAAAGCCGTCTCGAAGATTTCCCACTAGGCCAACCCGGGCGGTTTGGATTCGCATGCAGAGCATGTCTCGTGCTCGTTCAAGCGGATCATAAAGTTCTTGTAAGGCCTCGTCTTCCTTACCACCCTCTTTAAGAGCATGGATAAATCGCCTAAGACAGTTTTGCTGTCGGTTACTTTTTGGCTTCTCGAGAACCTGTTTCAACTCTATCGCGATACCCAGGATGCTATGCAGCTGCCGTTCGATGGCGGCAGTCCGTAGCGGCTCTAAGTGTAGGACAAGATTAAGGGAGCTTTCAAGTTGCGGTAGCTGCTCGGAAGTTTTATTCAATGTCTTCGATGCCCCTTCAACTTTATTGCGCGCCGCTTGGGTTTGCCGTGTCAGTGAAACAATTTCACGGATCAAAGTCAAGCTGCCAACGGTAGAAGAAAATGGGTCCTGCAGGCTAGTTAGTTAGTAGACATAGAGCCAGAACGCTGGGTTACCATTATTGTCTCGAATATGGGATATGGGCACTCTTTGCCGTCGTTGGAGATGTAGTTGTTGAGGGGTTGGGCTTCGCCAATTTCAGGTTCGGTTGCCTCATTGGTGAACAGAAAGACCTACAGATCCCGTGACCTCAGCCTCACTTTGCTGCTTACCACCATCAAGCAAATCTTGCTCGATCAGCTAAGCGTGAACTACTTGATATCGCATTCCCAATGACTACCCGGAAAATCTCTTCCGACTACTTTGCAGGGAACGCCCGTATTCACCAATACAACATTTACAATCAATACCCTCAAGAGTAGGTCTAATCTGGCTCTCGGGTAGTTAGGGCCTAACCTTGCGCAGTGTCCGCCTCCCTATCGCGAATGAGGCGTGATTCGACTCCTCCGCTGAACACAACTCAAGTTGCCTCCCTAACACACGAGTCGATCTTCTCCGCGAGATGAATCAATGGGTAGAAGACCCCGCTGTTAAAGCAGTTTCCTGGCTCGACGGGATGGCTGGCACGGGGAAGTCGAATGTTTCATGCAAACGCAGTTCATCTTTTCAATTCATAGGAACTATATTAGACAAACAGCCAAATATGGTAGAGAGACTCTTTTTCCCATTGGGCTGAAAGCATTAGTCTGCGTAGATTGAATGACAAAGAATAACCTAGTAGCTATTTAGTATGTAGAAAGACCGAGTCCCTACTGATTAAGACCCCAGTCCTTCAGATATTAACCTAAAAGACGTTTTCATTTTGGTTTTTGTTTTGGTCCTGGAATAAATGAGAGTTATTCGGGAATCTGATCTCTCTTCTTAGACTGCGTCGTCAAGTCGTTGATGTCAGTGAAGATGGTACAGCTGTCATCATTCTGGCAAACCGTCGTCCGGCCCAGGTTCTTAGCCACGGGTCCGGTCGGGCCAGACACGAAGTGGCATTCACCAAATATGCAGTATTGGTCGGGGTAACTGCTCTGGTACTGCTCATCGCCCCAGGCACCCTCCCACAGCAGCCAGTCAGCCGTCTCTCCGGACTCCTCCGAGCCACCAGTAGAGGCGCCTCCAGCGACACTAAAGATACCGCTGCTTGTGTCATACCAGTAGCCACGGTAGTTCGCGGTTATATCCCACGGCGTGCCCGCATCAGTTGTATCAGTAACAATTCCCGCAGCGATTGTATATTCCTGTTTGCCTGCAGTAGCATAGTTGGCATGTCCACCGTTGCCGATGTAAGTGTTGGGCCGTTCGCCATTGAAGGTCATGACATCCCAATAGTAGGCAGAACCTGCCGAGTGTTCCGACAGGTAGATGGCGTAAGGTGCGCCATTCACAAAACGGATCTGTAAATATCATTAAACAAGAGGGTCCGTGCATGTAAAGCAGTCAACACTAAACCTACCATGACGTGCTCCCAGTCACCGACATGGTCGTCGAAGTTGATGCCGATCACCCTGGATTTCATGTCAGTCCGAGCCAGTGCCGACGCAAGAGCATGTGAAACTCACTTCCCGCCATAATTGTACGAGTAGAAGTGGAAGTAGAAGACGTCGGTGGTGGTGGAGTTCTTCTCGACGGCAATGATGGTGCCCGGCGCACCACTTACACCGTTGCTGTCTGGCTTTCCATAGGTGGATGTGATCCAGTCCGGGTTGTCGGAGGGCGTGTCGGCAGCAGTCAGAAACACGCTACTATTGTAGGTATTGAGGCTGTCGACGGTGACGGAGCCGGCAGCGCCAAGGGCAACATAATTAACCTCGGGGATGACGTTGGCCAGGTGAGTGACGATGTCCGAGGGGAAGTAAGCCTCGCCGCTGTACAGATATGTCCAGGGCGCATAGGTGATGGCATAGTCGGGCAGAGCATCCCGCCGGTGTAGTCTGGAGATCGGGGCGGCAGCGGCCAAGCCGACCACAGCGCAGACCGATAGGACTTGGCGCAGGGCAGTCATCTTGTTGGTCGTGATGGTCCGTGGAGCAGATACACAGATGAACGGGCTTGTCGCTCCATGCCGGTCCTTTTATTGCTGGCAGTTGTCGATCTTGCCGATCCTGCGGCCCCCACCGGCAGTAGCTCTGGCAGAAACTCTCTGGCAGCAATTCAGGCACGGGCCGCGCCCTGTTGATCCTGTTCAGGAAGGACGTTCGTGGCTTGTCCAGTGGCAGGGCTGCGGCGTGGTCCAGCTACTGCCGGGCATTGGGCCATGACGAACAGCGCCGTACCAGATAGGCAGGTCATTCTATAGCACCGCCAAAGAGCCTCGGTTTGGCCACTACAGCCAATGGGCTACGGAGCGGCTTGCATGTGCGCCGTGTATGAAAACAAGCACTGCCAAGGGTAGAATCCTTGGTTCGGTCCAATTGCTGAAATAGTGCCCGTATCCTAATGTTGGCGTCATCGTGTGAAAGAAGCTGCCAAGCTGAGGTAAACGTCTAAATATCATGCTCAGTAGACTACGAAGCGTGACGCCTCAATCGTAATGTGATAGATGTAGAGGTATGCATTAGGTAGTATATAGACTTAAGGTGAAATGTTAGTATAAGTGATTAGCTACTTTCTGTCGTAGTTAGTGGGTTACTCGAGTAAGATCTACCCCATCTGCCCCATCGAGGTCCCTATCCGACATTAAACTATCTTTGAACACGAATTCGACTACTACTCAACGCCTGAAGCATGTTCGAACGCTACTGGACCAACAGATGAATTGAATTGGATTATATTCATTTTTATCGCATCGTACAAATATAAATGGTTGAGGTGACCAATTGTAGATGACTAAACTAGGTATCTAGAGTACCGGTAGTTAACTTACAAAGTACCTAATACTTTAGACAGGCCTGCTAAGACTACCTAGCTTGGCCGTACAAACTTAAACTAACCTTTTATTGATTATCATAGCCAAGTGAGATGCGACTTTGCTCAGGTAATTCAGTATAAAATTCATGTATTAACTAACTATAAATAAAGTATAATTAAATCATTTCTCTGAGAGAAAGAAAAGTTCAGGGCCACTAATTATGTTGCGTATGTGACGTGTTGTATCTAATGCTAGGTTTTTACTAGTGATAACACACACCTCTTCAATGCTTTATGTTCACATTGCTCAATGCCCATTAGATCTTGGTGATTTCAGTGTGATAATCAACAACGTTTTGACTGGCAAACAAGTAGACCATGGATATAAAGCAGGTATGGTGGTATGCAGTACAGCGACTAATTCACGGACTATTATCGGACTACCTCCGCAAAACCTATTTTAACGTACCTACTTCAAAGTAAAAGATACCTATGCGTAACGGCTAGGTAAAGGACGAGCTCACCCTAAATATATTAGGTTTTCCATTCGACTTTGTTTCTTTTTTTAGCACAACTGAGCAATAACTTCCTAGTACTCAGTTCCACCGGTCCTCTGCTAGTTCTCTCCGTAACGATCACCGGTCGGGTCTCCCGCGAACGGAAAATCAACGGTGCATTCCCAATAACCATGGATTCATACAAAAGCTTGTGAACTAACTCCATAAACTTCGATACGAAATTGCCCGATTCCGATCGGCATACGCCTCCACTTCCGACTGTACCGTCCTGCCCTTTACCTATCAGGACCCTGAGTGCTAACTCATGAAGGACAGCGTATCCTCGAATCGCCCAGTTCGCCACAACAAATTCGGAAAGCGTAATTGCCACCGTCCCCAACCATGAATACTATAACTTCTACCGCACTGAGCTTACTCATCCTCTCTGGCATGCTAGCTGCCTCCTAGATACTGGACGGTCAAAGAAACCAGCGCCTCATCCTGGAGGTCGCTTGGGAGTCCGGTGACCTCCTGCACTTCGTGATATTCCATTTTGATGGCGCTGACTAGATATGGCGAGAGCCGTGGGGCTAAGTTGCCAGAGACTTGGGTGCCATCTCGTATGTATCCATCACTTACATTTGCCTCAATGTGGCTATGACCATTCGCCCCTTTATAGAGGAGACCCTACAATGGCCTGCGTTGCCATCGGTCGACTGTATGCTGCTGAAGGCCAGCTTACTCTATGATTATCGGGTTACAGCTGGAATCGCAGGCTGCAACGAGAATCTTTCTCTCAGGCGAGCTCCGAAGCCCTTAAACTCCTTTCAGCGTATAATTCATCACAGCTAGACCTACTAGCCTATTTTGCAAAGAGGAGTATAGAGATCAGAATCACAATGGGCTAGAAAGAACCACAGATATACAAGTATCCTAACCATGTAGCTCTTCTAAAAGAGACTCATGATTGATTGTATTGGGCCTTCTCTCATGAGCTTCGACTTATATGCTACCTGCCAATGACGACTTCCCTCTGAAGACCATTCTCTTTTAAACACCTCAACTAAAAAAACATAGTCCATGAATCTATTCAAATAATGAATTATTAGGTGTTTTACTAGAATTCCCCGTTTACGGTCTTCGGCTAAACTATGTGACCGGCTCTCGGGCAGCCTTAAGACAACCATTCTTACTACGGGCACAATTGGAAAAAACAAAAGGGCATGCCAATGCGCACCCACGCCTATAATTGACCTCAACCGAAATTTAAAGACGCATCAGGAGTCCTGATGGCAACAATCTACTCTAACCCGGCGAGCGGACTTGACAGTGGTCAATTCTGGTCGGCGGGCTTAAACTTCCAATACAAGTCGATGACAAAGTAGAGTAAGCTATTGGGGAATTGGTGAGTGATCGTCCGTCGGGCAGCGACTGATATCCAGCTCAGATTGTGTAAGGTGAATGAGAAACCCTGCGTCGCATAGCATGCATCCTTTGAATTATGATCAAACTGAGAAACTGAAGATCCGCATAAATACTCGTCGCACATGAGTATGATATTCATCGATGGCTTGAGTATTAGGCTATGAAAGTACTGACCTTTAGCCGTATGCATTAAGGCTACTGAAGTAGACTTCTACGCATAATAACTACTACCTACTTACCTAGCTGTGAGATTAGGAGTGAGAATCATCTCCAACACATAATCAGTCTAAATGTAAATAATAAGAGGCTCTCAGGTGACGATACTTTTTTTTTTTTTTTCGCAATCTCGTCAGAGCATTCAAATCCGGTTGCAAAACCAATTTGGCTTAGGTAGCACGCAGGTATTCAAGCTGTCATTTGGAGCAATTGTCCATCCAATGATGCATGGACCCGTAGCTCAGCGGTAGAGCATCTGATTCCAGCTATCTAGCACTTCATGCCAGCTGCCTCCAGAAGTAGGTTTACCTCATTATTCCAGTACCTTGGCGTGCATTAGCTAACCAGTAGTAGGGTCATCCGTTCAAATCGGGTCGGGTTCAATTCCTGTGACGGTCCATTGATTTTTCTACTTTTTTCATCTAAAAATATGCTTTGCGCTAAGCCTAAGTAAGGATGGAGGTAAATTTTCCTTTAATAACTGCTACTTACAACCCCTCCTTTTTTTTATCTACGATAATCCAAGCATAGCCTCTAAATTGTGTTAGGATAGGCACAGCGGGGACCATCCGGTTAGTACTGAAGCCTCGAGCAACCACGCTCATCCCATTGAGTTTATTTCGTCTACACGGATGAGGCGCACAAGTGAAATGGCGATTGGTCAGGGCATTTGCCTCTTCAAGCTGAGTTTGCATTGCCACCCCATAATTTTCGCCTGAGGGCAACGAAGGCTTTCATGTCTTACACAATCAGATTCCCTCCCCATAGGGTAGGTCTCTACTGGAACTAGACAAAGCGGGTTTACGTAACTTATTAGAAACGGCAATGTGACGCTCTGCTATTCGAATTTACAATTAGTGTTTTGACAATTGTTGAGATATTCGATTGTGACACCCAAGTCTCAGTTCACTTTGGGACGGGTAGCGAAGGCAGAAGGGAGTGCGCGGCAAAGAAAGGAGGGGATAGAAAAAAAGAAGTTGAGAACAAAGTGAGGCAATGCACGACAGGGTCTTGGGGACAGAAAGTATGTTTGGGGGACTTGAAAGATTCTCTGTATCTGCTTTTGTGCGCATGATGGGAATCTTGTAATTGGATTGCCTACCGGATGTTGGCACGGTCGTACATGAACAGCCTCGAAGCGAGAGATCTCACAGTCGTAGCCTGAGATTATGTATCAGTGCACACCTAGATATTCAGAGCTGCGCATCTTATCAGATTAGTCGTCGTTTGCTCTGTGGATTTATGTTTGCAGCGGGAGACGATGTCGTACACCCCTAGGTTAGATGCTGATGGTGTGACATTTGAATCTATGAGAAATGATAATCACGTTCTATTACCTCTAACAAACTCAGGCCATAGGTGAGAAAGAGCAATCATTTTTGAAATTCTTTCCGCTTTATCAACCCAGAACGGGGATGATAATACATTGTATTTGAGAACTAATTCTCGATTCCGGAATGTAGTACCGAACTTGGGAAACTCGACGCTTCCCTTTTTGGCTGGAGAGACAGATTATCATAGCTGCAAACGAGGGCGAGTGGTACGAGCAAGCGGTTAGCTATGACGATGGCCGGTGGCGATCATGTCACCAAAACTATCATTGAAGACTTCTATGAATGATTGTATATAGGGCTCTCTTTCCCAGATCTCTCAAAACCCGTATCGCTCAACTGTCCGAAGATTAAACAACTGACTCCCTACCGAATGGCTCTAGCATCTACAATGTCTGGGGGGAACGTATGGCAGGTGATCTGCTGGGAGGGCGACGAAAACCCAGAAGAACACGCCTCGGGCTTGCCAGGAGCTGAGAAAGCATACTGTTTCAAGATCCTCGTACCACACGATCAGATTATCCCGCACACGAAATCCAAAGTGAAGCATGGCAGGACAGAGACGAAGCTCAAGGACAAGCGTTCGCACGTCCAATGCACCGTCTGCAGGTGGTATGAGGAGTTCCCCGGAAGCACGGGTATAGGACGATGGGCGGCGTACGGACAGACCCGTGCCGAATGGGACAGGCTCCCCGCGACGAATGGATACTACACCTTCTATAGCACCACTCTGGCGCCCCCTATCTCCCCTGATGTCGACCATTACTTCGCCTTGGAGTTTTTCGTCGGCAAGCACACAAATAACTGTCCTGAGGCATGGTTCCATACCAGCCCGTTCCAAGTCTAAAGATAAAAAAGGTGAAGATCTTTACTCAATAAATGAATAAATAGTCTGCTAACATTCGTGTGAGACTATTGGCTATTATAGAGATCGGCTCAACGGTTGAAATGGTCGATGGGTCGAGCGTCAATGGCGTACGGCAAAAAAGCTCTCTAGGACATGGTGGCAGTTTGACATTTGTTTCTTAAAAAAACAGGGCCTACCATAGTAGCAATCATGCTCCACGTTTGGCTAGCAAGGGATTTGAATCTCTTGTCTCCTTTCTTCTCTTTGTCCCCTTTTTGCCTGGTACCCGTTTCTATTGTTCAGGGCAGGGTAGTATCGGTATTGGGGCTGCTCGATTATATATCGTAACTTGTACTCTCATTCATAGCCCAGTATTCGTTAAGTTCATGGTGACTCCAGCTATTACGGGATATCGATCGCTGTTCTAATGTCGGACATGTCGGGAAGGTGATGTGGTAACCGTTCTCCGTCTCACATACCAATCACGAGGCGCCGTTACCGAAGTTTGCTACTGCCGCCCTCCCTCCTCCTTTTCTCTCTCTGCGAGCTCTCAATGCCAAAAGATCATAGAACTTGTGGTATGAACTCTCAAATTTAGTGCGAGCGTCTGAGTTCGGTTCATTATGGGATTACGAACCTCAGTGGAGGAATTTATCCGAGTGTATTCGTCTATAAAAAGTGATACCCAAGGTACAGCTGTGCTATTTAAGCAAGAAACTTTACGTATAAGATGGTATGTTCTGATATTCATGGAGGAAGGATCCCTTCGGTGAATTATTATCACGCGCACTGGCTTAGAAGCCGCAACAGTTTGCTATTAATGAGTGCTTTGAAATTCTGAATTTCTCTGGGTCGTAGTCGAATTCCCAAACTCATCTTGTTCAGTATGAGCTTGAATACATAATTGCGTTACCCTCGATCAATATCGAACCACTCTCGCCACTCCCCGAATCCACGGCCTTCGGCACCTAGAACGTAACATGGCCTAATTCCCGCAGGAGGCCAAGATTTTTCTGCCGGGTACGTCTTGGGATATATGCTTCTTCAGAGGCGACGATCCGAACGTGCCCGAGTTCTGGCGGCCCTGGGCAGGCGACCTGTCCACCCAGTCGTTTACGGTGCACATCCCTTCCCACGTATTAAGAGAATTCAGGGTAAGCTCTCGGTCTTCCCGACTCCGTGACCCGGCGGCCCATTGTAGGTTAGCTTTCTTCAAGTGCGATAGACAGCGCCGAGCTTTGCAGTGGCCACACACCTTCCACGCGCGCTGGAACCGTGGCTTCCGCAATCGACATTTTGTCTTTGACACCATACAGCCGCCGCTACATGGACATCTCGTGCCCGGCCTGTATTATATTGTCTGCAATTTCTATAGCGGACATTGGGAGGCTGATTATCCGGACGAAAGCTATACTACTGGACTAATTGTGGTTGAGTAAGACTGAGGAGATTAAGGTACAAATATCAGGTAGTTTTGCAAAATACCCTACTAATTTGGACATAGGTATCGCATCCATCATGATTCAGATCAGAAGATTTATGGGCTTGGTTGTCATGGGCACATGAATGATAAGGCATGCTAGTCGGTTGTCTTTGCTCTTATTATAGGTAAAGGTTTCACGGGCAACGACCAAGAGATGAACGGGGAGAGCAATGAGAGAGACAGAGAGTGCTATCATATTCGTATGGTAAAGAAACGATTCCTGATTATCTTTGGACTTTGGGCTTTGGGCTCACCTTCACTACTACCGGCATAGCAAATGGCTATATGACTTTCTAACTTTTCGAGCGATACAGCCAAGAGCAGCCATCGGATTTGGCTAACTAATCAATGTATTCAGTTCTGTTTATGTCGTTAAATCTATCACACGTCAACAGCTTGGTTTAGGTATATTTAGAAAAAACCAATAATATCAAATATATTACCCCAGTACTGATATCATTGACGTCTGATATATGGAAAGAATGTGACGATGTGCAGCAAATAGTCAATATTAAGAATGCCTTTGATAGTCCTCATGTTACTGTTGCATTGCGGCGAGATAGCCTACGTCTTAACTCATCCTTTACTGAAATACATATACGACAACAAGATACCATACCCCCCTAAAACAGCTTCAGCTCCAAATCTCCGCAAAGCTCAAAACGCATAATCAGTCAGCTGTCCTCCAAGGTAACTTTCTCTCACACATATTCCCAAGCACTAGCCCCGGAAGCAGTATAAGTCCGCATCTCGAACAACAAGCAATCGCCCGTATAATTACCCAGAAATATCTGATAGACACCATCATCCGACCCATTAACCGAGCACAACTGCCAGTTCCTGGAAGGGAACGCCAGCACCGTCGGAGCCCCAAAGGCTTCGCTTATGGCACGTTCGAACCCGTTGATCACAGCACCCTCGGGCAGAGTGGCGTTAGGCTGCGCATACGCCAGTGCGCCATTAGCATCGATATAAACTACGAAGTAATCAGCAACCATGGGCAGGAGGAGGGAGAGAAGTAATAATAATCTACCTTGCTGTCCACCTCCCACGCCGACAAGCAAAGAGACGGTATCATTTCCGCCGACAAAGATCGTGCTCGTTCCTGGATACGCCGAACAATCCACGTCGGATGTTGGACAGTACGCAGTGGGCTCTTTACCCAGCCAGAAAAAGCCGTTGTTGGCGTTGATGCCGTCGCCGTAGTAGTAAGGCGCAGGATACCGCCAGACGCCTGCAGTCCACGGCCCCGGCGGCGGCGGGTATGAGCGGGATGCGATTGTAGCCGCGTGGGCAACGGCGGCGCAAGTCAAGATCGCTAGGATGGTCCTCATGGCTTATATTTTATGACCTTGAGTTTCAGCGAGGTAATTATTCTAGATGTATGTAGTCTAGCTAGAAAATCTGAAAAGTATTTTGTTCATTTACTTATACCCTTCATCACCTCGGTTTCCTATATGGAACATTCGATTATTGGCCTTTAGTGACTCCAAACGTTACATGGGCAAAAGAATCGCGGTTCGGAGAACGTTGCATGAATCCCATTAGGAGAGTTCAACTCGCTGCTACCACCTTTGGAATTGCCTCGACTGGCCGGCTAATATGCTAGGATACCAATTCCTACGCTGTCGTGTTACGAGCGGGCTTACTTAGAGACTTAAGTACCGGTATGCTGCATGTCCCACCAATATTTGCAGGTCTGGCCAGGCGGGATACCTGCACCACTATTAATGATCAACCATGCATATATACTTCGAACGGAATAGAAATATCACCTTCCTTCTGTACCTGCGGGGGCAAATAGGTTAATACTTCTCGAGATAGACTGTTTTCGTGATCTTTGGTGTTTAATTCCGGTTTGGCTCATTACCTACCTAAGGTATCCAATGCTTGTGTAAAGATACCTACCTACCTGTATATGGGGGTAGATGTTAGAAATCGGCGAGTCTAGATTTCAGTTTCTCCTATCACGAGGTAGGAGTACAAACCAGAATTCCCCCCTTTCTGGGAAGCTTTTTAAGGGGAATATGGTACCTAGGTATTATTTCTTCAACGACACATCTGTTGGCAGGTTCTAGTGACATTTTCATTAGTTCCCACGTGTAATGTAATGTCTTTACCAAAATACTACAATAATCATCTACTCGTACTAGGACGCGTCGTCTGTGTGCATGAGATTGAGCATGAGACTGAAAGTTTTAGAACAGGGGCGCTACTACTGCCCGTGACATCACTGTAATTTATTAGGTAAGCACTGATACTCTTATCTTATCGCTCAAGCCTTCATTAGCTGCCAGCGCTGGTACAGAAGCTAATCGTACCACGCCCCCACTTTAGTTGGGTTTCGCTAAGGCTCACCCACTAAAGTGGGTGCTTATCACTTAAAAAGCCATATCATTTAAAACGCCACTATTCAGACCTTTCAAACAAAGTCATCAAACTAACATTTGCGCCATCAAAATTATAACTTAAAAATAAAACGGTATATAGATTATTAGCTTAGCTACCTAGCAGTTTTTTTTTTTATTTTTTCTGATTTCTTTTGGGCTAGATATTACACTTTGAAGTTGAAATTATAGCTTGAAATATCATATAAAACTTACCATTTTTAACGCTTAATATCTCAACAACTAACGGTCGGAAAAAATCCAAACCAGGCGTATTTGAAAAAAAATTATACGCTTTATCTAACAGTATTTTTTTCTATTTTTTCTGTATACAATTAAGCTATATATATAGCTTACAATATTATACTAGAAATGTTATATTTATAGCTATTAGCAGATGCTATACAGTTGCAAACAAATGCTAACAGCTGTACGCATAGCTGTTTTAAAATGCGTACAGCTGTTAGCATTTGCTAATAGCTATAAATATAATATTTCTAGTACAGCGTTTTAAGCTATATATATAGCTTAATTATATTTAAAAAAATAGAAAAAAATACTGTTAAATACAGCGTATAATTTTCTTTTAAATAGGCCTGGTTTGGAGTTTTTCCGACCGTTGGTTGTTAAGAAATTAAGCGTTAAAAATGGTAGGTTACAACGCTACAATTTTAACTTCAAAGTGTAATATCTAGCCCAAAAGAAATCAGAAAAAATAAAAAAAAAAACTGCTAGGTAGCTAAGCTAATAATCTATATACCGTTTTATTTTTAAGTTATAATTTTGATGGCGCAAATGTTAGTTTGATGACTTTGTTTGAAAGGTCTGAATAGTGGCGTTTTAAATGATATGGCTTTTTAAGTGATAAGCACCCACTTTAGTGGGTGAGCCTTAGCGAAACCCAACTAAAGTGGGGGCGTGGCACGATTAGGTATTCCTTTGCATTACGATTCTTGATCCCTCTACTGCGCCCGGCGAAACATCGAAGCGACCGCAAAACACTATACTACAGTAATCTGGAATTCTCTTACTGATCATATATACCTGACGATCCTGAAAATAAGCGCCCGGCGGCTACCTGTCAAGACACAAAAGAACCACCCATTCCTCCAGAGTCGCCATTTCTAATCCGCCAAGATGCCGAAAGCAGAAGCAGGTTCAGTCAAGGACCTGAACAAGAGGATGAAGATGAAGGGGCTACAACGTCTTCGATGGTACTGTCAGCTCTGTGAAAGGCAAATGAGAGACGAAGTAAGTGGCAAACCCTCTTCCGGAAAACAGAAAACAGAATCTCTGACTTGTAATTACAACAGAATGGCTACAAGCAGCACGTAAGTTTGCGACATCTCTTCTCTGCGACAGAAACACAATCTCTAACCTGCGATCGAAACAGACACTGTCGGAATCACACGTCCGTCAAGTTCTCCTCATCGGCGACGGCAAGAGGCAGATCGAGGACTTCAGCAAGGACTTCGCCAGAGATTTCATACAATTACTGCGCACATCGCACGGAGAGAAACAAGTGCAGATCAATCACTTCTATCAATCTTACATCGCGAACAAGGTGAGTTTCGTCTAGGGGTTCTATGGAGCCGACTAGTGACTAAAGGAGAATCCGTGCAGGAACACGTCCACATGAACGCCACTCGATGGCCCTCGCTGACCGAATTCGCAAAACACCTGGGGAGGGAGGGCATATGCAGAGTCGAGGAGACGGAAAAGGGAATACACATTGCTTGGATCGACGATTCGCCCGATGCCCTGCGTCGCAGGGAGGCCGTACGCCGCAAGGAAATGCAGGATAAAGGAGACGAGGAGCGCGAGCAACGAATGATTCGCGATCAGATACGTCGCGCAAACAAGGAAACCACCGGGCGGGGTGAAGACGATGAAGACGATGGCAAGGGATTGGTACGGCAGGCAGGCGAGAAAGTCAAGCTATCCTTCGGATTGAAGCCCGCCGCGAAAACGGACACTGCCTCGCCCACGCCACAGGCTACGGCGGAGCCCTCAGCCTCGGCGAAGAATACAGAGGAGACACTGAAAGCTGAACCTGCCGTTGAACCTGCAGCTGCTAGCAGCTCTATCGGAAAACCCGGCCCTATTTCCATGAAGATGACGGCGAAACCTCAGACGAAGAATGTATTTGCGGCAGCCAAGAAGAATGCGCTGGCGGGCGGACAGAAGAAGGCTTCGGTGTTCGCAGAGCCGAAGAAGATGAGCGAGGCAGAGCGGATCATGAGAGAGGAGCAGGAGAGGAAACGATTGCGTGAGAGCTCAAGTCATGGAGGGCCCTCCAACAAGCGCCAGAGAACATAGAAGACTTTCTTGTGATTCGCATTTCAGCATAGGTAACGGCGTTCTGGTATATACCCATCGGTTAGGAATTGAAGATGAATGATAGCATGGCGTCGTCCTCGTTCATCCACATGTCTAAACGGCTGCCTAGAGCTGTTTTACATCATGATCCGCTTGAATATAGAAGCTATTCATATCCACCTGTTGATTATTGGTGTAATGCACCGTGTGGTCTGCTTTAGCTACATCAAGGCTTGCGTATTGTCGCGGCGGATATGTGCAGGTTACTGAGTCACTAAGTGCTTCCCCGCGCCAAGTTGCGTAACACGTTATTTGATCCTCGTCTAAGATGATCTCGACACCGCTCCGAGTCCTGACCGGCTTGCTTACCTTGACTCCTCCGGATCACTCTATCCAATCCCCAATGGCTGCCGAGCTCCACCGATTCCGAGCGCTAGTGTCGATACGTAGCGAAGCCGAGATGCGTGTCGCTTTTATCACAGTAGGCAACGACGATGCATCATTACGCGGCCACTTGATGATGCGATTTACTGTACTTCACCATAGTTCACTCGCAGTCATTCACTATATAGATTGATATAAAAGTCGACGGGCATATCGATGTCAAATTCATTTTCGGCTCTATCGACCACCGAGACTCACTTCCCGAGTGTGCTCTCTGACTGCCTAGCTCGCCGACTTTCTAACTTATAGCCAAGCCTACCTCCTCTCTATTTTCGCGGTTCATTTCGCGGATTGTACATACAACGATCCCATACCTAAGCAAAGTAAAGCCATGGCCCCCGCCCCATTCCCCGTGCCGCACGCCACCGTCCCCTTCTGGCGGACGGAGCTCCACGAGCTTGACTCGCACAGGAGCACGCCGGAGCTGCCCGAGAAACAGGACATAGTCATCATCGGGGCGGGCTTTGCGGGCGCGGCGCTGGCGCACTACCTCCTAAAGGATACGTCGACGGACAAATTGCGCATTACTATCCTGGAGGCGCGGGAGGCGTGTTCGGGTGCGACTGGTAGAAACGGTGGGTGATTTTCATTCTCATTTTCATGTTCATGTTCAAACATGAGGGTGGAGGTTTGTCAGGGTGATAATGAAACTACAACCAAAGTAATGATGATGATGATGATGGTACTAATACTAATGATACTATAGGCGGACACCTCCGGCCCGACATCTTCAACGGCGCGGCCTCACGTATGAAAGAGCATGGTTTAGAAATCGCCAACCAGGTAGCGCATTTCGAGCTCGAGAACGCCGCGGCGCTTGCAGAGTTCATACAAAGCAAAGGCATAGAATGCGATTTCACGCCCGTTACTTCGGGGTCTGCGTTTGTCGATGAGACAGCGGCTGCGGACGCGAAGGTGCTTTGGGACGATATGCGCGCGAAGGGGAGTCCGGCGCTGAAGCATGTTACTTATCATGGTCCCGAGGACGCGGAGAGAATCTCAGGTGTTCGTGGTGCGGTTGCGCTCTGGACGTTTCCTGCTTCTGTGCTGTGGTGAGTTTTACTTACACCTTGCCGTGAAACAAGCAATGTGAACTTGGGTTGGTGATACGTAAGTTGGATGACTGATGGTGTGTTTAATAGGCCGTACAAAATGATCATGCATGTCCTCGCGACAGCCGTGAAAGCCGGCGTAAACTTGCAGACTCACACGCCCGTGCGCGCCGTCTCGGCCGAGGCAGACGGCGATGGCTACTGGACGCTTGATACAGAGCGCGGGAGCATCAAAGCTAAGCGCGTCATCTTTGCGACGAACGGATACACGAGTGGACTGTTACCCGAGTACGCCGAGGCCATCTCCCCAACGCGCGCAACTTGTGCGCATATCGTGGCCACGACGCCGTCTGCAAGAGGGCCGCTCCCGCTGCCTTCCTGCCTCATCGTCGCTGGGAGTCCGAATTCGGCTGGCAGTTATTGGGGTGTGCGCCCCGATGGGAGTTTTATTGTGGGTGGGAATGGGAGTTATAGGGAGCGGCCTGAGCTGTGGAGGGGGAACTTTGATGATTCCAGCTTGATTGAACCTGCTGTTCCGTTCTTTGAACGGTGGGCGAGTGGGAATCTTGTGGGTTGGGGGGAGGTTGAGACGAAGGTTGAGAATGTCTGGACGGGCATTATGGGGGTAAGCTGTTTTTTCCTTCTATTATTTTTCTTATTCTGTCCCTTCTTTCTTTTCCTCTCTCTTACCCATATTGCATACGTAACCTACCTCTCCGGCATTCCGAGGCTAAAGTGCGATCTGATATAGTACACCGAGGACGACAATCCGCATCTCGGCAGCGTGCCTGGGAAGAAGGGCCTGTACATCTGCGCTGGCTTCATCGGCCACGGCATGCCGAATGTGCTGCTTAGTGCCAAAGCGGTTGCCAAGCTTTTGGCGGATGGCTCTCCGCTGACTCGATCAGGCGTGCCGGCCTGTTATGAGACCTCTCCGGAGAGGTTGCGGGGAGATCGCTAGGGTACCTTATATATGGTGGTGCCTGTAGCATTTGTCGTCGTGGCCTTAACTGGAGAAGTATATGGATATTTGCTGCTCGGGTTAGATAGTTGAACTTCTTGTTGTTTCTTAAATGAATCCCAGCTACCTAAGGCGAGAGCGCGTTTCGCCATCATTTGATGAAAGGATGAAGGATCTACGAAGTAGGCTGATGTCATTAATAGAAATATACTTACCTAGCTGGGAGGCTTCGACGTAGTGTAAGTTACCTGTAAACATTGGAAAAGAAATAACAGCAAGAAAACAATAGTAGTACCAACAAAAAGTAGGTATTCAAGCATTCCTGTCTTTGATGCTAATGTTATCATAATAAGTAACCGAGGAGATATAGCAAGGTAGCATTAGTAGCAATCCCCAAAGGAATGGAAGCTTCGGAGAGAATCCCCTTTCGAACAGTCTCTTATGACCTGATACGTTTTGCGTCTACAGTGCAAAAGTGCCAAGACGGCCTAGAAATGGCACAGAAATGGCACAGAAATGCCCCATCAAGCCACGGTTTACTTACTCTATCTGGAGAGGTGGGTCGTCTAAGCCCGGACGCCCACATGCCCACCCTAGACATGGCCGGGATGCCGCGCAGTAGGTAGCAAGTAGCAGCAACAGCAGGTCCCGTCATCTCGTGCACCTCATTTGCCCGTTCGAGATCAAGCCAACTTTGCCTCAACTCTTCAAACTCCCCCTCCCCAATCGTTGTCTTCGTTGCATTCCCTCACACCAAGCCTCCAAACTTAGATATCGCACACACGCGCTGCGAACATCTGGAGCATGGCCTGTAATTATAGCTACATTTATTCGTCGGCTCACTTTGTATAAATTTGTGAGTTGTCACGGCGCACTGCCTTTCTCCTGTGCGCGCGCGGCCCCTTTCGATGCGGGCGTGACGGGTGTTGCATCCGCCGCATTCGCTCTGTGACGACTCTATCGCCGGCAATCGCGTCACTCCTTCCGACGGATTAGTAGCTAACAAATGCATCGTCTAGATTGCAACTGTACATTCATTCGATTCGTCGTTATTTCCGCAGCCTCTTTTCCTCTTTTCTTCGTTTGGATCTTATTTAATTCGCCCTTGTCATGGATTCGGATTCTCCGAACCCAGCCTGGCATCCGGCCAAGCGGCCAAACTCCTCGGCCGACGAAAAGCCCTTCAACATCGGCTTCCACCGTGCGACCTATGAGTCGTCACATGAAACCTCTGCTGCCGCCGATGCAGCAACAAGGGACACAAATACAGCCACCGATTCCCCGACCGAACATATTCTCCCCACAGAGGACGCCCCGACCCAATCACCGACCGGTGCCGCTGATTTCGACCACCTAGAACATGACGAAGAGTCCGGTGCTGCTTTATGGGACAGCGAAGCACCGGCGACGAATCACGACGAGACTGAGATGACACAGCATGAGGAAGAAACTGGCACCGCTGCGCCTGAGCACGCGCAGTCTGAGAAGACATCAAAACACCTGAGTACCATGTCATTTGCTCGCACCGTTTCTCACGAAGTGAGCTTCAACGACGACGAAGACGCGGAATGGAGTCTACAGCGCTCCGAAACAGATCCCTTTGGCTTCATGCCCGATACTGACAGGACGAATTCATTTCCTGTTGTCCCACAAGGGCAAGAGTCCGCAGTTGAGCAGTATTTGCACCATCTACCCACAAGCCAGGCCGAAGAAATCCTGCAGGGCCTGGAAAATGAGAGCGCTCATCACGATGCTACAGCATTTGAATCACATGCTGTTGAAGAGACAGAGGCCGGTAGGATAAACAACTACGGACGCGAAGACGAACTACAGCAGAGTACACTCGGTGGTGATTTCATAGGGACGGATGAAGAGGCGTCTGGCGCGCGATACGAAGAAGGGCTACCTCTGATTCCTCAGCATCATTCACCCCAGACGAACGCAAACATCGAGAGGTCAGGTGCAGACCCGACTGATTTTTTCTCTCACGACGAGACTGGTGATGCCGGTGACGATTTCTTCGCCCAGATAGATCAGAGTCCTCAAGCATCCGCAGATAATCAGTTGGGGCATACTTTACAGAGGAAATCTACAACTATGGTCATAGGCAATAATATTGACCGGGAACCTCTGAGCCCGACGGAAGCTTTCCACTCAAGGAGGCTATCGGAAATTGCAAGTGCTAATGGAGACTCAGTGAATTCACCTGAGGGAGGCGCCAGAATTATAAACGGGACTGAAGATCTCGATGCTAAGTGGGCTGCTGCTTTTGGCGACGATGATGACGATGACTTCTTACTCGATAACGCAGAGTCTAAGGAGCTTGACCCGGCCGACATCTTTGGTAGCGATGACGAAGGGTTTCTGGAGGACGACGAGGGACCAGGGACAGTAGTGCCTTCACAGACACAAACTCCACAGCCTCATCTCAACGGTGCACGCTATACCCCTGGATCGGTTCAACAGCAACCGTATTCTAGCCCGAATCCGTATGCGCCAGCGCCTACTGGGCAGATATCTGCGGCTCAACCTCTCTATGCCCCGTCGAACACAGCTTCCCTCGGTGCAGGGTTTGGAGCACCTTCTCCACGGCCAGATGTATCCAAGGCACAAAGCTTCTCCAATAAGTCAAAGGGAGGATACCAATCACCCTACGATCTTCCAATGGACGTGGTTAAGCCAAAAAAACGAGCGAGTGCGCAACAACTACCTCGAGTTAACGCTGGGTCTCCGGCCCCTCCATCGGCTCCGCCATCAAGAAGCGCTGGTGTGTATGCGCAGCCTCTTCACTCGGGAGGCTCAATTGCGAGCTCGTCCCCTCCCAGTTCTAGTCATTCAAATCAGCCTCCGAACTATAGTGCATTGAAACCTACCCCCCAGCTTAGATCTAAGTCGAGCTTCTTTGAAGATCTACCTGTTGCATCCAGACCTCGTCCTGCATCGCGTCAATCCGCTCACCCTTCCCCTACTCAGCAGACTCCCTATGGACAAGTACAGCCATCTTCCCAAGGACCACCAATCAGCAGTCCACCTGTTAACACACCACCCATGAGTACTCCGCTGATGCCTCCTGTCGCTGCGACATCCCCAGCTCAGCCACTGCTATCTCCGCCACAGACTGCTGGTGTTCCTGCGCTTGTCGCCCCTGACCGTGTTAGCCCATATGCATCTTTGCAATCTGATGCTCCGAGCCGACCCATTGCTCCCTCTACCGTCAATAATCGTTACTCTCCCGCTCCCGCTCATTCCCCTGGAGCTAATGGGATTGCGCCGGCTCCAGCCTCAGCGAGTCGCTACTCACCAGCACCACCAAATTCTCGGTCATCAAGTGGTAGTTACTCAGCAGTCCCTAACCCCATTCTCCCTCATCAACCAAGAACTTCTAGTCCTCTGGCCCATTTCGAAATCTCCCATGGGAAGTCTGACCATAAACTCGGAAGTCCAGTCAATGGGGATGGCGTTCCATTGTTGCGAACCAGCTCTTCTCAATACGAACATCGTGCTACGAGGGTGCCGTCACTTCCTCCGACACAGGAGGTAGAGGAAGAGCAGTCATTGGACTCGGTCGACACATCTACCAGAGCGTTGGGTATTCTCCCACCAGAACCTAGATATGCCCCGACACAAAGGAGGCACACACCACCACCGCTGGGTATACCTCCATCCAACCCTCTGTCCCCCCCAAAGCGGGCTCTATCAAACTATACACCGCATTCTGGATCTGCTGTACCTGCAAAGGAAATCAATTTTGCGCCACCGCCTCGATCGCAAACACAATCTCCTGGGTCACGAAAATCAATGGACTCGGCACCTCGGCCTTCTTCGGCACACAGCCCTACTTCCCCACGATCGGCTCCTGGCATGCAGACCATGCAGACTTCTCAGCCAACTGTTCGCGCCCGGGGCATATCTCAAGTTTTAAATCTAGTGCCTCCTACGGATGGTCGGGAACTTGATCCTCTGCAGCGCTGGCGTGGGGCCCCATCTATTGCCTGGGGGGTTGGAGGGTTATTTGTGTCGACATTCCCGAAAGACGTACCACGTTATGGTATAACTTCCACCGTCCCACAGATCATCCGAAGTCCGGGTGAAGTGAAAGTCAGGCATATGAAAGATATACAGCCTCTTGAAGACCGGCTGTCTAAATTTCCAGGGCCCTTGAAAGGGAAGTCGAAAAAGAAAGAGGTTACCGCGTGGCTTGCTGCCGGCATTGAGGGCCTTGAGAGGACGCTACCAAATGTTTCGTTTCAACAGCATGTTTCGCATGAGGATAAGAGGGCAGTTGAGCGTATATTGCTGTGGAAAATCTTGAGAGTTTTGGTCGAGAATGACGGGGTACTCGAAGGTAACTCACCGGTAGAAAAAGCTGTCCGCGACGTCATTTCTCCAGGCCTTGAAGCTGCTGGTCCCGAAGTGGCGTCGGCAATTTCTACCGGTATGGATCTTACTGGACTAGCCACAACAGCAACTGCCATGCAAGCAGACGCCGCGGATCCCACGGCTACAGAGGCGATACGCAGACACTTGCTTCTGGGTGATCGCGAAAAAGCTGTGTGGACAGCAGTGGACAAAAGGTTGTGGGGTCATGCCATCCTCATTTCCAGTTCCATGTCAACACCGGAGCTTTACAAGCAGGTCGCGCAGGAGTTTATCAAGAAAGAGGTTAACCATGCGGGTCATGGGAATGAATCTCTTGCTTCACTCTATAGCGTATTATCTGGTAATTTTGAGGACGCGGTTGATGCACTCGTTCCAGCACACGCTCGAGCCGGTTTGCAGCTCATGTCGGCCTCTGCCTCCGCTACATCCCAAGATGTGCTCGCTGGGCTGGATAAGTGGCGTGAGACGTTGGGAATGATCCTTAGTAACAGGCGGCAGGGCGACGGTGAGGCTTTACGGGGATTGGGAAATCTCCTATCTGGATACGGAAGGGCCGAGGCAGCTCACATCTGCTATATATTCGCAAGACATTTTGCAATATTTGGCGGATTAGACGACCCAAATGCCAATTTTGTTTTGGTCGGAGCCGATCATCGACGCCAAGCGGATCAGTTTGCCAAGGAAACCGAGGCACTTCAACTCAGCGAGGTGTACGAGTATGGACTATCACTTGCACCTGGCTCCAATGTCGCTCAAAGCTGTCCTCATTTGGCTGCGTACAAGCTCCAGCATGCTATTGTCCTCTCCGAGCACGGCCTCAGGGACAAGGCTCTACAATACTGCGAGGCCATATGGGGCGCGATTACATCCCAAACGAAGAAGTCCCCTTACTTCAATCCTGTTCTAGAATCCGCGGTTGACGATCTTATGAGGAGGTTGAAGCAGGCTGCTGGGGAAGAGTCATCATCATGGATCAGTAAACCCAAGATGGATAAGGTTTCTACTAATATGTGGTCGCGATTCAACAAATTCGTTGCCGGCCCCGATGATGATGGAATTGAGAGTGGAGCTGCTGGTGAGGGTGGCGCTGAGATTGGACCGTTCGCACGCATTGCCAGCGGGACCCCTACGGTTAGTCGGTCTCCTTCCGTCTCGAACTTTGAGGTGTATGGGTCCAGCCCATCAATGCCCTCGAATAAAGCTTCCTCGGCGTACGCTCCATTTGCCGCCCATTCCACGGGTTCACCGTATGAACCTGCAGGGACGTACATTCCGGCACCTCGATCTTCGATGGAAAGGACATCAGGCGAGTTATCGCGAGGTCCCTATGATCTTGCAAGAGGCGGTTCAGAAATTCAGAACGCCAATCCTAATCCATATGCGCCTGTGTCTCTGAGCAGTTCATTGCCTACGAGTGCCTACCAGCCTGCAGCTCCAATAAGCCCAGATGCATCGCCATACATGCCTACTTCTCAGGCCCAGCCATCAACATCTATCCCTCAACAGTCGCCGGATGTAGGATACCCAGGCTATCAACCCTTTGGTGGTGATCAGGGCTCCGAAAGCCCTGGTGTTGGTTCCCTTTACGGTGTACCGGATGCCAAGGTGAACAGCCTAGCAGTAGAAAGCGAAAATGGTTTCAATTCAGGCTACCAACCTTCTTATGGGAGCTACGAACCACCCTCAACGGATAACTTCGAATCATTCGCGCAGACAAATGCTTCCAGTGGCTATGAGCCTCCTTCCTTTCAGCCCTCTAGTTTCGAACCGCCATCTTACGAGCCTGGCTCAATAGATGATGACGGGTTAGAGAGCAAATCCAAAAAGAAGAGTTTTATGGATGATGACGAGGATGATATTCCTAGCTTAAGGCCAGCTGAGAAGAGCAAGTCTGACAAAGACCGAGAAAACGAGGAGATGTTCAAGAAAGTGGCTGAGGAAGAGGGTGAGTCCAGATTGTCAGAATATGAAGACGAGTTGCTAACAGATACCAGCAAAACGGGCCGCGGAAGCGGAGGCGAAAGCCACGAAGAAGAGTGGTTGGCTTGGTGGATGGTTTGGTGGTGGTAGCAAGAAAGAACCTGCGGAGATGCCATCAAACAAGCCCATCAAAGCCAAGCTGGGCGAAGCCAGCAGCTTCGTGTATGACCCGGATCTGAAACGCTGGGTCAACAAAAAGCCAGGGGCCGAGAACACGCCTGCCAAAAGCGCCACGCCGCCACCACCTCGTGCTGCTAGCACACCTCCAACCAGTACTACATCCGCACCACCGATGGGTTCCATGGCTCCGCCGCCGCCTTCTCGCCCTATTCCAATGACGCTGAGCAAAGCGATTTCCGTGGAAAGTTTGAACGCGCACGGCGGCGCTCCTCTCATGGCACGCAGCGTGTCGAACCAAAGCAATGCGAGCGCACCGCCAAGCCGGCCTACCACGAGCCTTAGCAACGCTAGTAGTATTGAAGATCTACTGGGGGCATCTGGACCGCGGAAAGGCGGGAAGAAAACACGGAAATCGGGTCGTTATGTGGATGTTATGGCGAAGTAGAGCGAGCCACCCGAAAATCTAGCTATGGATGATAATATTCTATGAACGGGGAGTCAGGTGTTTAGAGATTCAGGCTCACGGGTATAATTCATGCTACCTAATTACAGGCGTTCATGGGCTTAAAGAAAGAAAGAAACACCTTGTTGTTTTAAATGTCGGCGGTGGTACATTATAGACCTATCATATCAACATTGTAATAAGGCATACGCATACTTTTTCTTGGTTCACTTCTTTGTAGCAGTATCATATTCATGATCCTTCGTTGTGGTTAATCGAACCGTGAAATTAAACGGATATCTTATGAGTCTCAACGACCACTCATTATGTTTTTGCTTTTAGAATCCCACACTTCTTACTATTGCACACTTATTGGGTCGATGCTATAGGAGAGAAAAAATAGGGGAAACATCATAGCCACGGAAGGAATCGAACCCCCAGTGCCTAGCGATGCGGAGTAAAGATGCTGACGCTGTGAACGCTGTGAACGCTGACCGCTAAGTAACGATACAGTATACACAAAGCTTCGCTGGACCGTACCAACCCGGCCAAAAATCTCTGGGTCATTAGGGTATATAGGCTCCTGATGCTTAGGTTTTGAGTAAGTACTGACCTGAGCATTAAAGTTCACCGAGAGCTGCATGATTTGGTGGGTGTTAGTTACTTAGTTAGTTGTGGTGATAGGAGAGGACGGCGGGCTCTCTGCTCGGTGGAGTTATATTCCGAAGTGGACGTTGAGAAGTAATAGGTATCTTCCCCTGTAGGTAAGGAAGAAAGTTAATACTTTTAGATACCTCATAATTGAATTCTTAATCGCTAGAGAGGAAGGGTTCATGTTGTGTTAGCTTTGTTATAAACAAAAGACAGCAGTTTCCTCTAGATTACTTCGAGATCTCTCTTAAATCGTCAGTTAGCAAGATAACAACAAGACAAGTTGTTGGCCAAGTCACTTATCGTCTCGGACGAGGAATGTGTCAGTAGACAGTTCATCGTATTGCAAGAATGTATTATGTCAAGCTATCCGTGCACCAAGTAAACCAAACAAGTCCAACAATGAAAACCACAGCCCCCCTTGAATAAACAAGGGCCCCAACAACAATATCGAACAAGTCTTAGAACACCCAACCCTCCCTCCCAGCCATCCGCTGCTTTCCCAAGACTCTAGGCCCATCCTCCCCTTCTTCAAGCCCATTCCGCTTCTCGGCAGTGCTGCCAGCCCTCCACTTCCACAAGCGGCCATACACCGTCTGCTCCCCTTTGCCCTCGAGTATCTTAACAACTTCCCGTCCAAGGATAGGCAAGAATTTGAACCCATGGCCGCTACCACCCGAACAGATCGCCACGCGCAGGCGGCCGGGGACGAAGTCCACAACAAAGGAGTTGTCGATGCTGTCCGTGTACCAGCAGAACCGCGTGGAGGCGAGCCCAAGGTCCTCGAGCTCAGGGAGGTTTAGGCCGACATATTCTATATTCAATCATTCGTCAACTCGTTAGTCCATTCATCTCTTCATCTCAGATAAGAAACTAGAAAAATAGAAACTTATATGGTGGGTTGTTCGACTTTACCTTTGATGCCCTCAAGCGCAGAAACAGGAATCTTCTTCTCCTCCCCATCGACCACCTTGGGGACCGATACCTTCTTCCCAGCAACGTCGACATAATTAGTCCACTTCGTCTTCCTAAATCCGATCTTAATAACGCCGTTCTCATCCCTTGGGAAGCTGTAGATGCCTTTGTCGTTCCCCTTGCCCTGGTGCATACCCCAAGATATGACAGGGACGTTCTCCGGGGCGAAACGCTCCCAGAGATCTGGTCGGTCAAGGGGTAATTGGACAGTAGCTACCGAGCCAGCGGTCGTCTCAATGAGCCCGTCTGCTTCGGGTAGCAAGCTCGCAGTCCAGCCTCCGCCTGATGATCTCCGGGTTAGCATACGCATACTTCATTACTCAAAACCACCGAGGGAAGGGGAGAGAGTTCGTTACCAGCCACGACAACCAAGTCGCCTTCATGAGCGATCCCATCCGCAGTCTTAACAACAGGCTTCCGAGGATCAGCGGTGTCGATATCAACAACTCTGCCTTTCGTAGGGTGTAAGATAAATTCCACACCCGCTTTCCTCGCTAGATATTGTGCCCAGGCACAAGCCTTATACGCCACGACGAAGCCGGCGGAGGAATCCAGGACGGCTTTGTGCACACCGAACCGCTCCTGTCGCTTGCAGACGTCTAGTTTATGAGCCCAGCCAGTACGTGTAGCTCTCTCGATATCTAAGGGGCAATTAATATGAGATTTTAGCTGATCGGATCTGTACTTATCCCAGTCTACCCTAACCCCTAAGCGTAGAGAAATATAAAGAAGAAAAATCTAACAGAAAAGACTCACCAGCATCATCATCACTCTTAAACTGAGACTCCCTAACGCCCTCCCTCTCCATATTCCGGAGCGTCTGCAATTCGAAGTCCGAAAACTCACTGCCGGCAGCCATACGGAGAAATCCACATCGATACCAGAGCTTCGGGTCGCCGGTACGCAAGACTTCAGGCAACTCCTCTTCCACACTAATCCCCTCTGCTTCTCCTTCTCTCCTTTGCTCAGCGTCCCTTTCTTTTCCTCTCGCAGCGAGATCTGCAATTTCCCGATTCCATTGCTCCCAGATGCTAGCGGCTTGCGATGCCAGACGCTGATACTCGATCTCGCCACCATAAGAGAAGCGGATGATTTTATTGACTTTATAAGCAGATAATCAGCATCGCGAGTTCAGTCGAGTTAGCCCAGCGCTCACTCCTTGTCAACAACCAAGGCCAATACCGATAACTTCAGGACCATGCAGTGCCCTCGAGTTGTAAATAGTTAGACAAACAGCCTCTCACAGAATAGCCATGAGAATCGAAACAAGACCTGGAACGAGAAACGCCAAATCAAACCTTACATAAGACAAATAAAAATAACTCGATCTGATATGATTTGATATGGATGGTAATACTAACTGTCCGCAGAGGCAGATTCAATGCCCGCGCGGGGATCATAACCCGCGGCCCCCGTATCCTGCATATCGAAGACCGTGACGCGGCGGTACCCGGACCGCGCGAGCCAGAGGGCCGTCGACAGGCCGAAGACGCCGGAGCCTACGATGAGGATCTTAGAGTCTGGATGCAGCTGCTGCATTTTCTATTTATTTCGGTTCGCGTTGGTTCGCTTTAATTTACCTCGGTTTACCTGTAACCAATTCCAAAATCTAGAATTGGTACGTCGTCTATAAATTAAAAAAGCCTCTAACTATCTGTCTCGGTCCTCGCCGTACTGCAATAGGGAAGATTGAGGGTAAGGTGAGTGTGATATATGGACGGATTTACATCGATCGCGATTGTCTCCGGTGTTCGGGCGGGAGAAGAAAGACAGCCCATTCATTCCCCGGTTCCCCGCATTGGGAGGTGTGCTACTACTGTTCTGTACATGACAATTAACACGATTAGACGATTAGACGAGCAGACAGCCGCGCTGGTATCGTCCACAGTAAGATGGTGTTCGCAGTAAGATCGAATGCACAATCTCAGTGTAAATATACCTATATACCAGTTCAAAACTTGAACACGCTTTCTAAAGATGCTATTCAGGCTGATTATCTGGGCAGACCTAGGACAGCAGAAATTTATTTGATGGCCTTGTCGAAAAGACGAACCCGTTAAAACTCCATTATTTTGCATTGGCCGTGATACTCGTCTACAGTACTATCATCTGCCCCCCAGAGGGTTTCACGACATAGACGTTATTCAAAACGCCAGCCTTTCGCAGTGGCTTTAAAAGTTCAAGGTTGTCCAACCGCAGGCCCGCCAAGTGATTAGAACCTCTCGGGGCCAATGAATTCGGCCGAACAGCAACTGCTGTATCCTCCTTCGTAAATGGCAAATTAATTTGTGATCTTAATTTGGGGAAACTATATGTGGCCGCTGAAATTCAACGTGTTTTACAAGCAACAAAGATCGAGGAAAATTAAGAACGGCTTCAGGTAAAGGTCTAAGTCGGGGCCTACTCCTTCTCCACCCAATTAATACATGACCCACACAGTGACATCGCGCGCTCCTAGGCTGTCGTGGAAGGTAACTACCTACCGGTACCACCACCCCTCCAGCCCCCACCAGAGGTACATGCTTCATCCGCGGCGCCCCTCCGCTGCACCGCACCGCACCGTCGCATCATCCTCACTACCTATCGTTCAAGGTTCTCTCGCGTCGTTGCTTGTCGTCGGCCACCTGCAGCAGCAATGCCCGCGAAGAACAAGGTTGCAAGTTCCAAGACGAAAGATAAAGATGTTGAAGGTGAGTCGGGGTTACCTAGGTTTATTCATGCATTCTTTACATTCTTTAGATTCTTTAGAGGGGGTATTTGGGTATTTGGGTATTTGGAGGGGCAAGTCAAAGACTCAAAGGCCCATACCAAAAGATCAAAGAAGCTTACGGCTTACGGCTTACATTCCAGCCTCGCATTCCAAACATTCGCTCCCCCATGTAAATGGATATGACGCACATAGCAGAAAGGTCGGTTCCCACAGCTGACGAGTGACTATCTTGTCCAGCGAAACCACAGACACCACCTATAGAACAGCCCAAGACTATCCGCGAACTCGAGTGGCAGCAATATTGGGCCACGAACCCAATCCACAAGCTCGTCGAGGAAAAGGGCCTCGATAGCCTGAGCCCTGCCGATAGACGAACCTACCACAACCTAGAGCTGCTTAGAAACACCAACCTCATCGACTGCCTCTCCAAGAAGGGCCAGCGCGAGTTCTGGAAGCAGCTGAGCGACGCCAACGTCCCGCTGCGCAGCGCCCCGAGACCCCGAGACGACCAGTGGGGCCGCGACAGGAACGGCCGAGACATCGGCGACTACACGCTCGACGAGTACGCCGCCTACGAGCAGAAGAAGGCGAGGATAGCCGAGCTGGACATCGAGAGTACTTTGTTCCGCCACGACCGCGCCACGGCCCACTACAAGACAAAGAACCCCGACACGGGCGAGCTGTACGCCATCACCGCCGACAACATCAAGGCCGAGAAGGACCGTCGCCACGAGATGGCCGCGCTTCGAAGTGAACTGTACGGCGCGAAGCTGAATACCTACGCCAACGATCCCGAATGGGACGATGTCGTGCCCATACCGCAGGACGAGCCAGAGGGTGCCTTAGCGGCCATCGCGTATGCCGACGACTACGCAGAGTGTATGCCTACATCATTCCACGCCGCCCTTCGTAAGCAATGAGAAGAACGGTGGCTAATACTATACTGCAGCGATGGCCTACCTCCGCGCCGTCATGGTGGTCAAGGAACACACGCCGCGCTGTCTACGACTAACCGAGCACATCATCGACATGAACCCGGCTCACTACACCGTGTGGCTCTACCGCTTCGACATCGTCAAGGCACTGAACATCCCCATCCCAGATGAATTCGAGTGGCTGAACGAAGTATCCCTCGAACACCTGAAGAACTACCAGATATGGCATCACCGCCAGCTGCTTCTAGATCTCCACTATCCCACGCTGCAAGACGACGCAGACGCCGTCGCGGCCCTCGCCGCCGACGAGGAGAGCTTCCTGGCAGATATCCTGGAGCGCGACACCAAGAACTACCATGTCTGGAGCTATCGGCAGTACCTAGTGCGCAAGCTTGGCCTGTGGGATTCGGAAGCTGAGATTCGCAGCGTCGAGTCTCTCATCGATCAAGATGTACGGAACAACTCGGCGTGGTCCCACCGGTTCTTCCTAGTCTTCGACAACCCGGCACAGACCACGCCCGACACGCACAGCACCGCGTACGACCCCAAGGTGCCCGCAGAAATCACTGATCGCGAAATCGCCTACGCGCAGGAGAAGATTATCTTGGCGCCGCAGAACCAGTCTCCGTGGAATTATCTCCGCGGCGTGCTCGTCAAGGGGGGGAGACGGTTTGGGGATGTGCGTGGGTTCGCCGAGGGCTTCGTCAAGGCGCTAGGGGAGGGCGAGCGGAAAGAGGTCGTTCGTAGTTCGCATGCGCTTGATCTGCTTGCGGAGATTTATAAGGAGGCCGGGGAGAAGGAGAGGGCGGTGCTTTGTTTGAGACGGCTCGGGGAGAAGTGGGATCGGATACGGGAGGCTTATTGGGAGTATCGACGGCGTCAACTGGACGAATAAAAAGAAAGGGTGCTGGATGTGCTCATCTTATAGGTGATGAGAGAGTAGGATTCGTGGGAAAGCGATGAGTGGACCAGCTTATCTTAGTCTCTCTGATTTGTTGAGTACCTAGTTAGTTGTATGAGTGAATCCTGTCCTGAGATATGAGCGAGGGGGATGGAGAACAAAGTAGATAAATACTTCTTGTTCCTGCGAAACTCGTGTGGGAATAGTTTTCCGAACCGATACAGAGGTGGCTGAGAACTGGTAGCTACTTCTTAAGAATAGGTACATGGAAATAAAAACTACATTTTCCATACTGGTCTTGTTTCTTAAGTGATTACGTGATATAGGTATTTATTCGCTGCGCGTTTGTGATTCTCTAGATTTTTGATGCAGTAGTGTTATGTATATTCTCATTTATGTACTCCGTATCCCCGATCCCCGATCCCCTATTCCCTATCCCTTTTCCAAAATTTCTATGTATTCAGTTCATTATCCATTTTATCATTCATCCCTTGTCTTATATATATATATATATATATATATTTAATTCGCCTTGCTCAGCCTACGCGCTCGCTCACCGGTTTAGATAGATGGATGGTATGAGCTACACCCCGAACTTCTTGCGATATACCCCCAGTGACTCCAGCGTGATGCTCGACCCGCCACACACGACGAGCACAATGTTCATCCGCCCCCAGCTCTCCTCATCGATCCCCTCGGGCGCTAGCGCGGCGCGTAACAGGCCCGGTGTGTCGTATGCCCCCGCCAGTGTGGCGCCGCATGAGACTTCGACGAGAAGGCGTGCGTCGTCTAGAAAGCGCGCGCATGCTGATACCGCGGCTGCGTCGGTTACTACGGCGCTCACGAGATTGGGGAGGTTGTGCTTGTTTTTTAGGGTGGTTGTTGTTGTTGTTGTTGTATGAGGGGGTTTTGTGGTAGTGGTCGAGTTAGAGTCAGGGGAAGGGGAAGGAGAAGGGACGACGAAGGTCGTCGCGCCGTATTTCTCTGCCCACGACCATGTCTTTGCAGACACGCGCGGCGCGCCTAGGCTCGTCGCCACGCTCGTGATACCCGGGATCGTGACGTGTACGCCGGCACGGATGCTGGCTGCCAGCGAATCTGCGCCGTCCGTTTCTATCGCGAGGACAGCGGGACGCGGGGTGTTGCTGTAATTCCTCTCTATCCCCTCCATCACCCCATTGAGCAAACCCCCACCTCCGACATTACACACAATGGCGTCGATGGCGCCATCGTTACTCCCATTGTTGTTGTTGCTGCTCTTGAAGAACCCCTTGCCCTCGAGCGCCGCGAGCTCGTCGATGAGCGTGGAGTTACCGGCCCAGATGCGCGGGTCGTCAAACGGCGCGACGTACACCCCATCCGGATCGCTTGCTGTCGCTGCTCGACACGCCGCGTCCGCCTCGGGCCAGATATGTCCCGCGCGATGCGGCGTGGCGCCGAGGAGAGCCAGTTTCTCGAGGACGAACTCGGGCGTCAGCGAGGGCAGGTAGACATCGCACGGCTGCTGTAGAGTCCGCGCCGCCTCGGCGCATGCGAGCCCCGCGTTGCCGCCGCTGCTGCAATAGAAGTGGGCGCGCCCTGTGCTCGAGGAAAGCAGGGCACTGGACATGAGCGAGCCTACGCCGCGCGACTTGAAGGAGCCTGAGGGCTGCAGGTTCTCGAGCTTCAGGTAGATGTTGCAACCTGCTATCCGGGAGAGCTCCGGGGACGGGATGCAGGGTGTTTCTATGTGCAGCTTGGGCAGGTCTGGTACGTATGAGCCCATGGTTGCGAGTGCGTTGTGGGTTGGTGATGAGGGGTTTGGTTGTGTGGTTGCGTGAGAGAACCTTGGTGGTGTTGAGGTGTGAGTTTGATATCCCACTACAGTGAGTGGCCTGCTGGTTTTCTCACAGACACAGATTTAGCTGTAGGGTGTCGAGTTTTAAAAACTCGACTTAATGGCCCGTCTGATTCTCTGATGGGAGCGTTCCTGATTTGAGGTATAGGGGTCTGTCTCTAGGACTTATATGAAAAAAAATAAGAAGAAATGGTTCCGATCTTGGTCCGAAGGAAAGGCGATCGGAAGTATGCTACAGCTCTTGATGCCGGAGAAAACCTTAAGTCACAGCACCCTGGGTTTCTACTGGGGTCTCCAAGTAAGCTGGGCTCACAAGATTGCGCGTTGCATCTTATTTAAACCACGGTGGTGGATGGATGTATTCGAAGTTTTTTTCAAGAAGCGTCTGTTGGTTCAGGGGCTATCCATAGATAAGTGTCCCACATATTCCATGTGCAAAAGGGCGCGGCGCGGCCGACGGCCGGGTTTGTTCGACATATTCGACACGTACACGGTCGCATTCCCACGATAAACGTAACCAATAGATCAGGTCGATGGAATGACTGGGAATCTACCTCCCTGATGCAAGCAAGCTCGCGCCCTGCTTTCTACCATCGTGACTTAGACCTGGGGTAGAGCAACGAAGGTCTTGTATAAGTATAGGGTAAGATGGAGCGAATTATAGGGTAATGGAGAATGGGAAAGGTGGTACCCGGCCGAGTCTGGACCGGACACTTGGTCCGATGCTTGCCGCAGGTTGCGACTCGGCTTGTCTTTAGGGTGACGAACCAAGTTCCACCCCGGCCAGGCTTGTTCATCTTCTCAGTCTACATCCGAATGGATGTTGATCCCTTTCCCAATTGTCGTTCTCGGTCTGCAAAAGACGTTTGGACCTTTCGTATGTAGTATCCTATGTATGTAGATAGATTGCAACCCCAGACTTGTTTCCCGCCCTAGCTTTACCGGAGCCGGAACAGTCTGTCCACTAGCGACTCACATCAGTGTCCGGGTTTGTCTTTGATGAGTTTTGTTCTATTGGGTACGGGTCGGACCGGCTCAGCGATACGTATTTCGTATCAATGTCGCTGATTTGCAAGACTCCTACGTAGATTGGCATCTGGCTTCCTACTTTATGTAGCTGAGGGTAGCTGACTATGAGTTTCGCAAGGCTGCTTGGGGACAACCGCCAGAGCGATTGCAAAGCCGGAACTTGGTGCCTGCTAATACCGATTGAACGTATTCAACTAACATGCAGAACCTTTCATATTTATACCCCCGAAGACACTGAGATAGCCTTCATATTGCACTAGAAAAGTCAGTAGGCGCAGTTCATGTTGTGCTCACACATCAACTCGATATACTCGAGCAGCGCAACAGAGTCGACAAACGGCTGTTGGGTCAGCAAATACAAAGTGAGGCAGTCTCTTAAGAGAAGCGCTCAATTAGAATCAATACGAGACGACATCTCGCTGTTTGTCCATGTCTGCGTGGTGTGCGTGGCGTGCGTGCTACATTCGGGCGGTATAAACTTCTCTGTCACAACGCTCACACTGCCAATGGATGAGTTCAGCAGCGAAATCCTTAACGACGCAAAATATCACCCTAATGGGAGAGTATATTGAGCCATAAGTCTGCTAATGTCGTGTGAAATCAAAGGAAAATTCGTAATAACATAAGCGACCTACTCGATTCCTCTGCGATTCGGAAGAGAAGTCATTCATTGATGAGCAGATGAGAAGAATCTACGAGTAAACAAACTGCCTGGCTCTACAGTGCACATCCTGGCACTCCTGATACTGTATTTAACATTGGCCCCTTTTTATTGGCCGAAGCTAGACCTAGGCAGAAAGCTATGTACCTAGAGCAGGTACCTAAGAGGTATGAAGGGCATTGTAGGTATTCACTTTTCAAAGCAGTGACATCCCATTGTGACTTCTTTTGAGCAACCGCTACAACGACATACCATATATTCATAACACACTTAGGATATTCTTCCATTTCTGAGTCTGTACCTACTTCTCGATATATTCTGCGCATAAGAGTCCGAAACGCTACCGAGTCAGTCATTCAAGGCTGTAACTTACAGGCCACTAAAACAGCCTTTCACGCATCACCCGACAGCAGCTCAAACTGTGTGCTGTCGCATATCCGACACATACGTACAGGTATACACTCATAAAAATAGAGGAAATAATCTTCTAGAGCCTAGAGTCTCGCTTCACCGGACTGCCGAGTGAGTCGCCAATAGGCCATCCAGCCTATTGTGCAGTAGAGCCGTAGGCTGCGACGAGCAGACGACACCATGGCGCACCTACCATCATTAGAGACACAAGCCAAGGTCGCCAGCGACGGTACACTATCCATCTATCCATACCTCTCATTCCTTGATGAGTAACTAACATCGTCTCCCCCAATCCGTAGCTGCCGAGGAATTCGTCAACCTTTATTATGAATCCCTCAACAAGCGACAGTCTCTGGCACCCTATTACGCCAGCACATCTCCGCATCTGACTTCGGCGTCGGTGAAACCTGATATCAGCATCAATGGACGCGTCGTCGAGTCAGTGGCTGCGTACGAGGCTCTGTTGGACGCGCAGGTGAGTTTGTTGGTGGTTTCTACGTCCCGAAGACATGTCGCAGGAGCGCGGCTGCCTGACTGGAGATATTGTACTCGAATCACTACCGCGGAGTCTCAAACTCACTTCTTTCCCCCGATATTTTACATCATAAGTGAGTAGGCAGTGAAAGTTATTAACCATGGATGTTTGAATAGGGCGCCAACGTATTCTACACCATCGTGTCTTTCGACGCGCACCCAGTAAACCCGAACTACGTTCTTGGATGTCCCGATAACCTCTCACCATCGACAGATGGCCGCGGGAAAGCGGCTAAGTCTATCAAAGATGGCGATAGATTAAGTTTCACTATCCAGGTCAGGTGAGTACCCGGAACCCTTTTCATGTGGGGTTATCGAATCAGAGAATTCATCCTCGTGATCTCTTTCTCTGCGAACTCTACTTGGTAACTACGTACTGACGTTATGTGATAGCGGGAATATCCGGTACGGTAAACCTGATAATACGCCCACTCCCATCCCAGCTCCTGCTACGACTACGCCTGCTATCACTAATGGAGCAGCTGCGCCAGAAGTCGCGGACGATGGGGCACCGATCGAAGCGGCTTTTAATGAATCCTGGCTCTTGGTGCCGCATTGGGAGGCACTGGGTCGGAATGCGGCGCGTGGGTTGCGGAAATGGGTCGTTGCTAGTCAGAACTTCCGGGCGTTCTGAAAATCTCTCTGCGATGAATGAACAAATCGGTTCGATTCGCGTTGATTCGTTCTTGGTCTACGTCTCCCGGTGAGACTTGGCTATAGGGTGGCTGTTCGAGAGGTCTACCTAGGATATCAAATGCCGGGATGCGGATGTAGGGGACATGAGACGGATTGTCAGATTGACAGACTTTTGGCGCTGAAAACATCCTTGAATAGGCGAATGCTGGCCATGTTGGGATGCACACGCCGAACTCTCAGCCTCACTCCACTCGACTTGCCTTTTTCTTGCCTGCGATGAGCAGGCGGTATCAGACACTGCGACCCGGGCAGCTAGGAGAAATCATCGTTCGCTGTCTTGGTAGGTAATCAGGACAGTTGAATATAAGTCTATAGCGAGAAGAATTCCACTCCAAGCTCAAAACCGTCTATCTTATCCAACCCACGTCTTATGAATTTAGACACGCGGCCCCCTTTCCTTCTGTTCTTTTCATTTCACAAATCCTGGCTATGAATTCCCAGGCGGGACCTATCATAAGAACACTCCCTATAGCTATCCCCGTCCCCAGCATGTAGTAATCCCACGCCAAGGAAATCCACAAGAACCATAGAAATCTCGTTGAAGTAATTGACCTCGCCGTCGCGGCGAAAACCGAGATTCTCGAATAGGCGGATACTACCCTGGTTCTCGGCGTTAATTTTCGCTACGAGCCTCTTTAGTCTAGGTTTCTTCTCACTTCCCCTGTTATTACTCGACTCCTGTTCCGCGACGGCCCCGTTTCCGGCCGCGTGGGCTGCTGAATGTAATTGTAAGGATGAGTGTGAGTTTGAGGATGCGGGCGCGGACGCGTATTCGTCCAGTATAGCTGTGAGGTTACGTGCCAGGAACCGCAGGAACGCGCGCACGGCTGCCTCGCCGTGGCCTTTCCGTCTGTGCTGTGGTGCTGCGATCATGATGTCTATTTCGCCCTTAATAACACTGCCAACTGAATAGGAACCGGAACCATTTCCCGGGATTGGATCTTCTTCATTATCATCATCATCATCATCGTCGTCGTCGTCGTCGTCGGGTGTCAGGAATAAGTTCACATCGCCGATCATGCGCGCTTCTGCATCGTCTTCGCCGGCGAAAATGGCTGCTGACGATGTGGCTGTGACTGCTGCTGATGTTGATGATGTTGATGCTGTGGGTTCTGTGATGGCGCATGTGATGTTGGCTGGCTGGCAGACGATGAAAGTCAACTTGTCATGCGCCTTACGCCACGACTGCTGGTTCTCGTATTCTTCCTCGAGAGTCAGGAGGTCTGAGGCTGTTGCCTCTCGGAGGTCCTAGGTGCAGGTTAGTGAGCAAAACAGTAGGGAGAGGTAAGTAGGTAGTGTTTCAAATGGGACGAATGCGTGTATCATTTGAAGGGAGAAAATGCGAATACAGTCGTGTGTCTGAAAGAAGGAGAGTAGGGGGTATTGCGTGCAAGTAGAATATTCAAAGATACCTTACATGAAATATATGAGAACGAACAAATGAAAGCGAAAACGAAAATAAACTAAACTAAATTTAAAACAAAGAATCGAAAGAGAGAAATCCGACAAGAACCAAATAAATGTAATCACCTCATCCTGCATCCACGTATGATACTGCCCAACATGATGCGCATCATAAGGTACGAGGAGGATCTTGTTGGTGGATATAGCTGTAAGAAATCGGTAGGTACCTGTTAGCCTTAAAGGCCTCATTCCTTGGATTCACTACTTGGGCAACGCTCTCAACAATATATAATAACTCACCTAAATCCTCGTTGATCTTCATCTTGTGTGGAAATTAGATCTCGTCAAGAAATTATTGTATGTGCTGTCTCCTAATGTTGGTACATGATAGAATCCGCCGGGCTTGTATTTGAATTGGAGGAGAGGGTAAGAGGACCGAAGTGGGGAGCTTGGGTTTTATGGGGGATTTTGGTGTGCCCCAGCTCCAGCTCGCTCAGATTCAACACCAAACACGACACGCCAGTAAATACTGAACGAAGAAGCCAGCTACATATAGGTTTTGGAATCCCGAAATACGGGAAATGATTTAAGTTGGGAGAAGTTTATTTATTTAGTATTAGATGGGTATCGTACAAGGTGATGTTTACATAGGTAACACTCACTATACACAACACCCCTCTGAACGAACAAGCAGCCTACTATCTGTACAGCTTTACTACATCCCCGTTTTAACAGTGTAGTGTACATAAATATCCGGGTAATAATCTTATGAATTTACATCCAGATATCCTAGTCCTCAACAGCAAGTATCGGGAAAAGACTCCCCGTTGCCCCTTGGCCTAGCGGTACAAACGAAGTGCCGTACGAGTCATCAGCGTAAAGCTCAGCATCCTTGAAACCCCGTCTGGTAGCGTGCACGCCAAGTCTATCGAGGAGCTCCGACGCCTTCTCCGGCATGAAGGGTTGTAAGAGGATACCCACGATGCGCAACGACTCCGCGGTTAGTAATATAATCCGGTCGACGGCGGCGGTGTCGCCCTCTTTGACCTTGGCCCATGGTTCTGCCTGTGAGAAGAATTTGTTCGTCTGTGCTATGTGTTAGCAGCTATACATGATGCAGATTAACGATGAGAATTCTGTGCTGTACTTGCCTCGAAGACAACCTCCATGATGCCCTTCAGTGCGAACCTAGGGTTCAGTGCCGTCATGTGCCCATCCGTTGCCTTGACGACTCCGTTTACCACTGTCTCAAAAATTTGTTCTTCATGCTCTTTCGCTCTTGTCCCGTTTTCCACCGCTTGTCTTACGCTCCAGTTCGTCGGCCGCGTCACTCGATTCAGCAAATTCCCCAGCCCGCCCTGTAGCCCCTTCTTGTACTTCTCGACTATGAGGGCATTGTGATAATCGGCATCTGCAGAGAGATGGCCATTGTAGATCAGGAAGTAGCGCATCGTGTCCACACCCCAGCGATCTAGGGCGAAGAAAGGATTGACGACGTTCCCGATCGACTTGGACATCTTCTGGTTGCTCATCAGCCAGTGACCGTGGCTTAAGACCTGCTTCGGCAAGGGGAGGTCCAATGCCATGAGGAAAGCAGGCCAGTAGATACAGTGAAATCTAACGATGTCTTTGCCGACGACGTGAACATCGGCCGGCCACGCGCCTGTATGTTCGGAGCCTGGCTGCCAGTATGGGTATCCGGTCGTGGTGATGTAGTTCACGAGAGCATCCAGCCAGACGTAGATGGTCTGGCTGGGGTCATCGGGCACGGGTATACCCCAGTCCAGGCGACTGGCGGGGCGGGAGATGGACAGGTCCTCGAGGTTGTTCTCGACCCAGTCGACAACTTCTACGAATCTGGCAGCCGGCACGATCCAGTCCCGGTTGTCGCTGTAAAACTGCAACAGCCTGTCGCGGAAGGCGGTCAGGCGGAAGTGGTAGTTCCGCTCCTCGGTCCACTCGACGGCGTTCCCGGTCTCGACGGAGGCGATGAAGCTTTTGCCGGTCACGGGCGACACGCGCTTCTCGACCATGTTGTCCGGGTAGAAGGTCTCGTCGCTGACGCAGTACCAGCCCTCGTGCTTGTTCTCGTAGACGTAGCCGGTTTCGCGCAGGCGGGCCCAGAAGTACTCGACGGCGTCACGGTGTTCGGGATCGGTGGTGCGGATGAAGCAGTCGGCGGCGATGTTGGCCTTCTTGGCGAGGTCCTTGAACGTCTCGGCGTTGGCGTCGCAGAGGGCCTTGGGGTGCAGGTCCTGCAGCTCAGCAGCGCGCTGCACCTTCATGCCGTGCTCGTCGGTGCCCGTGCTCAGGAACGCCTCCCGGCCCTTGAGAACCTCCCAGCGCTTCAAGACGTCGGCGATGAGCATAGAATACAGGTGGCCGACGTGGGGGGCTGCGACCATTAGCCACACTGCCTCGCCTCCTAAACAATCCCTACGGCTCCGAAACGGCCAGAGGCATCTTACAAGCATTGACATAGAAGATGGGCGTTGTCACGTAGTAGGGTTTGCTGTTTAGTTCTTGCTGTTGGTGCTGCTGCGAGAGCTTCTCGCTGCTGGTTCTGCTGCTGTTGCTGCTGCTGCTGCTGGTGCTGCTGCTGAAATGCACCACCCTCGCAGCTTGATGAGCCCGGCAAGACTGGCACACCCAGCCATTGCGCCGCACTGGAAGGGTTCGAAGTCCCGAAAGCCGCCGGCTGGAAGCTATCACGAAGCGCTCCATGCTGCCCTGGCCCGGTGGTGATTGTTGCAGCTCTCTAGCCCGGGTTGGAGCTACCTTATCGTGATGTTGTAGAATAGCTGCTGAGTTACCCCGTAGATAGCGAAAGATTGTGATGCACCCCTGTATACAGTGCGCCCCACACCAATCGCTCTGTGAACTGTACTACTTGGTCTAAATCATATTAACACCCTCGACACCTTCATAACTAACACTTGCACACAAGTCTTGATGTCTGTGTTTGGTAGCTATTCATTACACTCACTTCTGTGCATTATTTCGTATGGCGAACTAAAGTACATTCATTGCCCTTTATCGCCCCATGGTTTTATAGTCCTGTATAAAACCAGTCCTTATTCCTCAACGCCTGTCTCTAGCAAGATTATTGGCAAGAATAAAGTGCAAAAATGGCCTGCCATTATCAATCAAGATAGGGGACCTTGACCCGTCTCAAGATGAAACTAAACAGAGGGAAAAGGGAAATTATTGCAAAAGCTCACTCGTGCAACACCTCATGTTACCTATCAGAACTCTGGCCGCCATCCCATCCTCACAAGACCTATGCTTACGTAGTAGATAGGAGACATCTTCTTTCCTCAAAAGATTGGGGTTCGAGGTAGATGTCGACGCATCTCTCCCTGGTACCCAAAGAATTCCAGTTACTTTCTGGACACGGGAGCCCAGTATACAGGATCGTGCAGGGGTTAATCAATCTAGGTTCCTCGGAAAAGGAAGGCGAGGTCGGACGGGCTGAGGGATTCCATAGCCGCGTCATCGGAATTAATGGTCGAATGAATCATATGAGTCTTCTTCTCCTGAAGAAGGACCATTCTGCTCTCCACAGAGTCTTCAATGCAGAGACGCGTGATTGTGCATGGCCGAGTCTGACCGATACGATGACAGCGATCCGCCGATTGCCACTCGGCAGCGGGATTCCACCACCTACACAAGTAGTTAGCTAATGACGACAACGTGAACTGGTGGGAGTTAGAATCAGGAGAATGAAACATACGGGTCGACGATGAAAACCTGCGAAGCCTCGGTCAAGTTCAACGCTACACCTCCCGCCTTTAAAGAGACGAGGAAACACTCCACCTCTGGCTTCTCCATAAAGTGTTTAATAGACGCTTGGCGTTGTGCTGGTGTCATGCTGCCATCCAGCATGACAGTTGTGATACCAGCCCGTCGGAGCCGCCATTCGATGAGTTGGAGCATCGTGGTGAATTGCGAGAAGATAATCGATTTGTGGGACGCGTTGTCAGATCTTAGTCTGTGTAGTTCGTGTACAAGCAACTCGATCTTGGACGATGATGTCCAGTTTTCCATCTTGATACGGTTGATGATGGATGATTTTTTGAGCAACAGCTCATCCTGCTCAATGCTAGGCTGCTCAAGATCAATGGACAGCGGTATATGGCATCGTGGACAGTCGGGCTCCTCTTGCGACGCAAGATAGCTTGTGGCACACACGCGGCAGAAGTCATGCTTACACCTGGATCGAATCGCTTCCTCGGCAGGTTCGTCACAAATGCAGCAGACCAAGATATTCTGTCCGCCTTCACCGGATTTTTTGAGGATGAGATCAGGGTGATCGGCCACTTGGCGCATCTGCATGATCAACCCGAAAATATTGGCGTAGTTGTTTAGGAGGACACCTTGAGCAACGTACGTGTTGAATTGCCGCTCGGTGTTGGACATGATGCTTCCAGCGAAGTCATTCTCCTCTTCACCGAAGAACTGTCGGTCAACATAAATCTCTTTGACAGGCAACTCCATAACATTGGTATGATCCTTTTTGAGGCGGCGTAACATGACGCGATTGGTCAAGAGACGAAGCTTTCTGAAAGCTTCCTTGCCGGCGCCCATATTTCCATACTTCTGAATCGGATTTAGAAGCTCTTGATTGAACACAGAGACGTGTTGCATGGAGTTGTGGTTACCTGGGATGTCATCAGCACGGGAAATTGTTAACACGACTAGCAAGGGCACCAACAGTGTTTGCACTTGCTATCATCGCCCATAGACCACTCAAGTGTTGAGCAGGGACATTCCTTGCAGAAGTAAGAGGCATATGGCGCGATTTCGAGAAATCGAATGAGCGAGAAGAACTCTCCAATGCGATTTTGGAGCGGTGTTCCAGTTAAGCACCAACGATATGCCACGTTCAACGCGAAACAAGCTCTAGCTGTCATCGTAGTGCGCGTCTGGTTACATGGTCAGCTGCGGAGTTTAAAGAAAACAAACTAGTTGTGGCCTACTTTGATGCAATGGGCTTCATCCAGAATGACCCGGTGGAATCTGATCTGATGTATAACGCTCTTCTCTTTGTACAATCCATCCTTTCGCGTGATACCTTTCTCTTGCCTGCGGTACAGTGACTCGAGACTGTTGTAAGACATGATGATGACATCAAGTTTCTTGAGATCTTTGACCGACATATTCTTGGCTTTAGCATTGGTCCCGTGAAAGACGATCGTCTTCAGCCGGTTCCCGGTGTAGGTGGCAATCTCGTCCTGCCACTGTCCTAGAGCAACGGGTGGAAGAAGGACAAGCGTTGGGTTCTTGGCTGGATAGTCAGACATTATGAGCGACACGGCTTGGATTGTCTTGCCAAGGCCCATCTCGTCCCCAAGCAAGCCGCCTTTCCACTGGGTCTTCTCCATTGCTCTCATCCATGCCAAGCCTTGAAGCTGGAAGGGTTTGAGTTGCAGGGAAATGGTAGTAGGTTGGGAGGCTGTGCCTGCATTTAGATCTGCCATGTTCTCAAGATCGCTCCACATGGTTTGGAGCTCTGGATGATGGGTTTCGAGCTTCATCCGCTCTTTTTGAGCTCTCTTTTGAGCACGGTACGTGGTGTAAGTGTGAGAGTATGGTCTCGGTATATGATCCCTGTAGACAATATCTTCGTCATTATCAGTATCAGGTCCAGGAGCATCCGAAGGCATGTTGAAATCAGCATCTGACAAGGGAACAACCCCCTGATTGTCAACCTCGGCATCACTGTAAGTATTGGCGTTTAAGGCAGAACTTCTTCTGGTACTAGTCTTCCTGATGGATAATCTCTGTCGTTTACGGGGTCGGACGATGAGATGATCGCTTTCAGAGTCGCTAGCAAATGAAGATCCACGAGAGTCTCGTTCAATTGGGATAGTAGAACTGGGCTCGGAAACCTTCTGATCCTCCTCACGCTGTAACTGGCGAGCGATGGCAGCACTAGCGGATTTGTCCCCGCCATAAAGATTGTCGTATTCATCTGAGTCCTCATGGTAGGAGATGACGGAGCGACGCTGTCGCTTCGGTCGGGTGGTGATGGACTGACTGAGCGACTTCACCTTTGTCGGAGCTGAAGTAACGTTACTGCTGTTGATGTTGTCATCGTCGTCGTCGTCGGTAGGCAACTCGGGGAATTCAATAGTAAGGCGGCCGCGACGGGGGCGATTGGAAGCCTCCGGGACGGGAGCTGGGATGCCGCGAGTGCTCTTGGTGGGAGGAGGCGCTGGTGTGACGGCATTGCTAGTGGCCGGGGTCGAATATTCGCCATCCGAAGTATTGGTAAGCGGAGTGGGCGCGGAAGAGGCAGAGTCACTGCCACCGGCGATGGGAATCGAGGGTTCACTCTTGCGCGGTCTTCCTCGGCCACGCTTGGGAAGAGTAAGAGAATTTTGCGCACTCTCTCGCCGGGCTTCCTCGACAGCTTCAAGCTCATCCTGAGCCCTAGCAGCTTGCAAGGCAGCTAAGGCATCAGCAGCGCCGGCCGATCTTCTAGTCCGTGGCGCCATATGCACAAGCTGCTGGGGAGGGGAAGCGGGAAACAAAACGAGACAAGAAACAAAATGAAGAGTTACAGAGAATGAGTGTTACACCAGGTACAAAGGGTGGGACGGAAATCGCAACTTGGAAACGCGACACCTGGGAAGAGAAGAGAAAAATGAAGGTCTTGGGGGGTTACAGGACGAGAGGATGGTGGCAAGAAATGGATTGCCCAGGTTCAGAAAACGGAGGGTTGAAGGGGGGCAACAAGAAAAAGAAGAAAAAAAAGCCTTAGAGACAACGGGGAGGTTCAGATGGGATGGCAAAACACAACACAAACTTTAGTCTTTATGTCGGGTGTTCCTCAGCTTCTACCTTAAAGAAGGCAGGCGTGCAGGTAACTGACTCCCTCCTGCATGCACAAGGGAGGGGTGCCTGCCTAGTGCACACTATCCAGGTAGTGCCCAGTAGTACCAACTAACGCGCCCTTTTGGGGCCACGAAGCGCGAAGTCACATGACTGATTTGTGGAGTGAATGAGGAGTCTGGCCAGTCATATTCTCTGAAATACCAATTAGAATCCCGGAAGGATGGATGACACGGGTGGGTCGTTGCCAAGAGCTGTCTGCAAGCACTTAACACGCTTAAACGTACTAAGGTTAATTAGGCACTTTACGCGCTAGGTGAAGTAAGGTACACTTTTGCCACGGCAAACATTGCACTGAAACAACCGATCCATTCCATTCGCAGCTGCGTCCTGTCAGCCCTGCTTGTTTCCGCGCACTGATTTCTTGGTCTTCTCAATACCTGCCGTCTTCCACCTCTTGTTCCTCAGATTGACCCCTCTGCTCATCAACTTCTCACTAATTCCTCACCAAGAGCAGTCTAATTCCAATCGAAGGAACACTCTTCCCACCTTTTAGATTCCTGTTTGATCTCTACGTAATTTCAGGTTGTCATACCGTTTGTCTCATCCCACGCCATCTCAACCACTATTGACGGGCCCTCGCTCGGTCGCCCAACAGCGATCATGTACGGCAAGTTTCTTTCTGTGCAGGTGTGAGAGAGACTAACCAGAAGTTTAGGAGCAACAATGGTTTTGACCCAGGCCAGCCCCGCCGGTCCATGATCAGAGGTCCGCAGTCTGCCTTGACTGATTTCTTGGCCTCGCAAAATATATCAGCAGCACGTATCAGAGCTGATGCAGAGGCTCGCCGAGCGGCTGCGGCGGCCGACAATCCTACCTCAAATACCCCAGCCACAGAAGAGTCTCAGCAGGCTGGAGAGGAAGAGGATGATAGCGATGTCATTGTTTCCAGTAGATCCGCCAGAGTGGCAGCCCGTCGAGCGACTGATCAGAAGCGTAAGAAGCAACAGGAAGCTATTGCAAAGATCAAGAAATCGAAGGAATATAAGAAACGAAAGCGTGATGCTGATGGCGAGTCCGACGATGAGTTTGCTCACGCTCTCTTTACTGAAAAACTGGCCCCTCTACCTGGCCAGATGAGCAACTGCGAAACTTGCGGCAAACGCTTTACCGTCACGCCATACACGCGTTCGGGACCCGATGGTGGCTTACTTTGCAACCCCTGTGGCCAAAAGGTCTCGAAAGACGAAGATGCAAACAGGAAACAGAAAAAGAAGAGAGGACCCGTGCCTAAAGGCGGTGCAGGTAGACGCAAGATACAGAGTCGCATCTTGGATGGTGAATACGACGTTGGTGCTAAACCTCTGATGACTCTTTGTATCGAAACCTTGACCAAAAACATTCACCTAGCTGACGACCTCGGCGATCTTCCACCACTTGTCATTGACCGTATTGCAAGACTGCTTTCGAAGTCCCGTCTCCTCGATTCCCACACCGTCAACCTCTTCCTCCAACCTCATCACGAGGTTCTCAAAGTCTACGATGCCGCCAGGCTCAAATCGAATGACTTCATCAAGATGTTCCAGTTAGTACCGCGACTGAGAAGACTGAAGCTACGAAACGCGATTCAGTTCACAGATAAGGTTATGGAATTCCTTCTTACCAGAAATATAGCCCTTGAGAGCATCTACATCCATGGTGCGAATCTTCTGACAGAGGACATTTGGACAAAATACCTCAAGCAGAAAGGTCAACACTTGAAAGAGCTACATGTTTACTACACTGACAGACATTTCAGCGACAAATCTGTCGACGTTCTGACAAGTGCGTGTCCCAGTCTCACGCGTCTAAAGATTTGTCACAACCAAGAGGTTTCTGACGAAGGTATTAAGTACATTGGCAGACTCGACCAACTTCAGCACCTGAGTTTGCAGTGCGTCAAGAAGACCTCGACAGATGCCTACGTCGATGTGATTCGCCATATCGGCCCACATCTTCAGACCTTCTCCATCAAGAAGGTTTCTGAGGTGGATGATCGGCTACTTGATGCTATTCGTGAGAACTGTACCAACCTTTCCAAGCTCCGCATTACGGACAGCGAATATATGACTGATGCCGGCTTCGCCCGGCTATTCCGAGGCTGGGGAAATAAACAACTCTCATTTCTCGATCTGGAGAAGTGCCGCCATGTCGATGCAGCTAAACCTCGGGACAATGAACACATGGTCGGTTTCTGCTCAGAGGGCTTCGAAGCCTTGATGGAGCATTCGGGCACGGGATTACAGTACCTGAACCTGCATGCTTGTCGACATATCTCTTTGGAGTCGTTTGAGAAGGTGTTTGCAAGTGACAAGTGCTACTCCCAGCTACGGTTCCTGGAGGTATCCTTCTGTGAAAATGTCAACGACTTTGTTGTTGGTAGCATTTTCCGGAGTTGTCCAAATCTGAAGGAAGTGAACGTCTTTGGTTGCATGAAAGTAAGTTTACATTTTGACGAAAAATATCGGATCACAAACTCTTTTTCTACTGTCCCAGATCGCTAACCAAGCTTTCTTCACAGGTCAAGGATGTTCGAGTGCCGAGAGGTAAAATCCTCGTTGGTGTTCCTACTGCGCTTGGCATGCGTATCGAAGGAGTGGACGACGGAGGTGACTAATATTCTCATGTTGGCGCAAAATCTGGTTCCAGCCCTGTACATCTGCCTGCTCCGCAGCTGATCACGAGTCATGCTACAATTATGCTGGGTATCGATCGCTTGAAATTTTCAGATCACAACTCGGACAGGTGATAGTTTGACAACACATCACAATACTCGTACCATCACTGGTATGTTGACGGCCCCAGATGCGAGTCTCGTCCTCTCGATAGATGACCAGAACACCCATATCCGCTAAATGGGTTATTACTCGCTAGAGGGATATGTAATGGAAAAGCAGTGAAGCATGTAAGCTCTATGATTCCTAAATAGGAACTGTTGAGATTGTGACTTGATGGTTGTTGTGTACATGTCTCATTACCTACATTGGAAGAAAGAGGCATTGTGGACGATAATAGATACGCTCGGTACTCGTGTATCCCACGCCATTCAAATTGATTGGTGATGTCTTCCAATGCGATGCTTGCGGTGCAGCAATTCATTCAGTGGCAGACTTACATACACGCTCACTCCAACTATAGCTGTAGATAATCGCCCACAAAGTCCATAAATTACAATTTCTTAAGCGAGCCAAGTTAAGTTAGGACAACTCAGCCCCCAAAGTTTCATTCTACTCGCTTGCACACCAATCGGTTATAATCCAAACATAGGTAAACACAAGTCCAATCAATACAAAATGATTGATCATAATATCCATGTTCATTACCGTCCATCTCTTATCAAGAAGTCCTACCTCTTTGTTCCTTACCCCTTGACGCCGTCTACATACCGACCCGGACCGAGCATCAAGTTAGGCAAGAGGATACTCTATATGTACAAGAATTTTTGTCAGGCTTCTCTTTTTGCTGCAAAAAATGAATAGGACGATACATGCAAGCGCGTTCTATAGCAATGTATAGGCATAATATGCGAGCAATATTCTTTCCTCTTCCTCTTTCCTTTTCCTTCTCTTCTCCTTAAAGTCAAAGTTAAAAGAAAAGCATCCCATCCCCAAAGATAAGATGAATTGATTGGTATCACCAAGAACTCCGCACAACTCCTTAACAAACACAGAAAGGTTGCGATCGCGACCTCAGACATTAGGTAGGTGCTCAGCAGTTTTCCCACCTTGACTTTAGTTTGACTCAAGGGCAAACCCAGGTAAAAGGGCCCATATCTTGACAGATTTCTTCTCGCCGGGTGGCGTGACGCGGTGGGCGATGGAATCCAGCGTCACTTTGACCTGTGCTTTGGTACAACTAGTAAACTTCTTGGCCAGCACCTCGATGACGGTGCCCTTTGAGTAATCCTTGCATTCGTCGCTCAGCAGTGCCCGCTTGAAGTCCTGGAGGAGATCTCGGGGGATTCCGTCTTTTGCTTCGGATGACGTCGCTGCTGCCGTAGCGGAGGGGGGTAGCATAGATGTGAGTGTTCCTTGCGTAGACATTGCCGATGTAGCGGTTGCTGCTGCTACGACTTTCTTTGCCGGTGATGGCCAGTATTCAGTAGAAAGTGGATCTATCATCGTGTGATGCTCCAGTGAATCTATGCATCGTCAGTCTAAAAGATTCGTGGCGCAATACATAGCCGAGCTTACCCAGTAGAAATTCTAGCCGGTACTTATACACCGTATTGGAGGGTCCTAGTCGCTTCCCGTTCTCGAAACATAACCCGGTGCTGACGGGTAAGTTATCGTTCTCGAAGCCTGGTCGGATAATGGTAGGAACAGCTTCCGAGTCGTCTACAAAGTCATCCATTCCTTCGTCCTCTTCGGGGTCTTCTTCCTCGTCTTCGGCGTCATCGAGATCCTCGCCGTCATCTTCAACCCATTCGGCTTCCGAGTCGTAGTTGTAAGCTAACGGTAGTACTCTCCCTGCTGGCCTTCGCGAAAGCGTTCGAAGTTTGCGATACGTCATTGGTGTCGTAGCAGTGCCGTAGTACGCGGGACGGACGTCCTCGTAAAAACGGAGATATTTCATGGGGACATTTTCAAGCTCGTCTTGTGCACTGGTGAAGAGTTTCTCGGTTTGCGACTCCGTCCTCGTGCTTGTGAAGCCGAAATTATGCTGGTATTGATCTCCGTGTATCCTCTCCATAATCTTCTTGACACTGGGCGGGATGATGCCTCGCTGCTGTGGAAACGCCAAATCGAACGTCTCTACGGCATTGAATGGACGCTTGGGGACATATTCGCCTCGATCACCATGGACATATTCATCGAGAATAGCCTCCTTCGCCTCCTTTGTCTCGTTATCCATCTGTAGAGGTGGTGCCATAGTTACTCCAGCCTTGACGTAAAAAGGCTTGAAGTTAAGCTCGTAGGCAGATTTGGTTGGTTGAGCTTCTTCTTTAGGTACGGAAGGGCTTGCAGTGTCAGCCTTGGAGGTAGTGGCAGGCTGAGTACTAGGTTTGGAGGGCGTAGTCGGGTTCTTTTTCAGGAAACTGGCCAACAAATTCTGTTGCTTCTCTTTTTTCGCTTGAGCAGCGAGTTCCTCTTCTTGCTTCTTTAGTCTCTTCGCTTCTTTCGCAGCATCCGCTTTAGCTTTCTCGGCAGCTTTAGCAGCTTTGTTGGCCTCATCCTCTTGCTTCTTCAATCTCTTAGCCTCTTTCGCAGCATCTGCCTTGGCTTTCTCGGCGGCTTTGGTAGCCTTGTTGGCTTCCTTTTCTGCATCAGCCTTTGCTTTTTCGGCAGCTTTTTCGGCCTTTACAACCTCCTTCTCAGCGGCAACCCTCGCCTTCTCGGCCGCGGCTTCGTCTTGCTTCTGTTTTTTTGCTGCGCGCTCTTTTGCTTTCTCCTCTGTTGTCATACGCTTTCTCTTTGGAGCTGGAGCAGGTTTCGGGACATCTTGTCCTTGCGCTGAGAATATCGAGGGTTTGGATGGATGATTAGACATAGATGGCGTGATATGTGGTGAGGGTGAGTCACGAGGTGGTGTACTGGAGCCAATCTCGGAGAGAGGACTGCTTTCCGGAGTAGATCCCATCTTGGTAGTGGGTGTACTAGATAGCTCTAGAGGTTATGTCCGGTTAGGAGAGTGCTTTATTGAAGAGAGCGGGTAAATTTGTTGAGGGACTGGTGATGGAAAGGAATGGTAGAGAAAAGACGAGTGACAAAGTAAGAAGAGAGGAGTCGAGAGAAGTCGGGGCATAGAAAACCTACGGGGCTGACTCTCTACCGTGGATGTAGACATGGCGGGAGGTTTCTGTGCAGAGAGGTTTTCGCAGCCGAGGGAATCAACGGAAGTGTGGAGAGGAGCGACGTCAATGACTCCCACAAACTCGTTGTGTGACCCGTGCTTAGTTACTCCTTGCGACACCTTCACATTCGGGGACAATGGCGAAAGAGGCATCGACACCGGACGGAGCGCATAGGCTCGATGGTGACGGTATTGTGTACCGAGCCTTCTCACAACGGGATTGAGACAAGGTAATCGAACTGAGGAATAGTTGAGGTGATCAGACCAGCCGCGGCGGCGGTTGAATCGAACAAAAGGGGGGATCCAGGCGATTGAGTAGTACAACGAAAGACAATGGTCCGAAAAACTTCCACACGAGGGTATCTTTTCTGTCAAACAGGTCGTGTGCAGTCGTTAGTCGTCGGGGTCATGGAGGTAAGGTCACGTTTGTGGTAGTTGTAAAGGTATAAAGCAGTAATGGGGCACATTCACTAACCACTAAACGCGAATGGCGCGCGAAAGCTAAAGGTCAGTAATGGCTGAGACGCGTTCATGGGCAAGCAGGGACGCCCGAAGCGATTACACTTTATTGCATTAAAAGAGTGATAAGGTGCAAGAGTAGCCTTTAAAAAGATAAATATTCAGCTAAAGAGAGAGGGCGTTAGTGTAGATAAGCTCCCTAAGAGCATGTCCCACTAAAGGTGGGAAAGAGAACGCTGTCCAATCAATCTAGCTCTTATGGCAGACCCTGTGGCGTATCTTGCCTATTTAGGTGAAGAGTGGTCTAGCTAGCGCTGCCACCCGAGCCACCCTGCGGCTCTTTCCTCCTACCGACAGAATTCTGCCGGCTCAAACTTTTTGACCGCCCTTCACACCGCCTTCAAATTGTCTATATAAGACCGCTCTGCCTCCCAGCTCTTGGACTTTTCTCTTTTCCTTTTCTTCTTCATACTTACCTTGTTCGACTGTTTGAAGCTCCTGAATTTCGAGCAGTAGGGTGGGAGACCTGCATTGCACATCGCGGAGTCGACCGCTCTGTATTATCCTTCGGGATCGTACCGGACGTAATTTTTGATATTCACCTCTTGTTTTCATCATGCGCTGGTGCCTTGAGCCTGGCCGTGAAGAAGACTGCGTCTCCACCTCTCTCCATGACTGTAGATTGCCACATGCAAAAGGTAGATTGAATGAGATTGTTTTGCTCCATAAACAAAGTGCTATGATCTCCGTTGACACTGATGACTGTTTCCATCATGGTGACTTTTCTGTGTCCGTCTAGTAGCATGTTGAAGAGAAATGTAACCATGGGAATTGGGTTTGGATGTACGCGGCAAACACCAGATGCGCTGCATCACGTCGGGGCCATTTAAACCTACAATGCATGTACCACGTGTTTGAGCATCTCTCTTCATCATAGATATTCTCTACCTTTGATGCCTGTACCATACTTTTTCAAACTAAGACGCGCGAAGTTTTGTGCACATCACAGCACAGACGACAATGCGAATGATGTCCACAGGAGGCAAGGGCACACAAACAGCCTGATACTGTCAGAGCTTGACAAGGAGAAATATTGGGTGTTGAAGAAACAGCCATCTTCTTCTCGCTGCCACAATTGATTACGCTTCTTAGTATCACTGTTACGGTATCTCATAGCAGTACGTACCTTCACTAGATACGCTATCTGAACGAATTTGCCCTTTTCAAATGAGCAATTCAATAAGTAATACAGAAAATAGAAGAAAATGATATTTCAGAATGTGTCGGACAAATTCAGTCCGCCATTCCAAAAGGTATGTAATCATACCCAGTACCTTAATTGATGCTTTTCATGTATTGGTGCATACTACCTATTCTGGAGATGCCAGCTGCTGACGGGCCGTCGAACAATCTGGACATCGGAAATTTTGGGCTAGCTATCATGGCCCACAGTCCACTGCGACGCAGAGTCGCCAATCAGCTACCTAGCTGTGCACCTACGACGACGACGACGACGACGACGACCTACCTACCTCCCTACAACAATCGCCGACAGCTATAAAAAGGAAGAAGAGCGGTGTGCGGGTTGGGAAGATTAAGGATCGGCAAAATGCCTACTTGGAGCCTTGCATCGTCGAGTGCGGCGAGGGCAGCTTTTTCGCGAGCCTGCGCCAACATCACGACCACCCAAACACTGGCCACGAAACGGTACGGATTCAATTGAAGCACTTGGGGCCTTACTCTAGACGGGGGCTCATTAGAAACTAACTTGGTTTGCATTAGAACATTCTCTTCGCTGCCTCATCTCCGTCCCTCGATACTCGCTGCGAACGGCACCGTCTTCCGCCCTTGCAACAGCGGCAACGCGCTTCTCTCTCGCCTGCCTACCACAACCATCTCACCGGTTGGTGCCACGACTGCTCCTGAGGGATGCATCCTAGATATCGTCCCCAGGTCAGCTATCACCACACATCCTGCGCTCGCAGGCCCCCAACAGATCCGATGCGGTCCCAGACCGACGATGGCCAGGACAAGCCGGCTAGTCCGTAAAAGGCGTCATGGATTCCTAAGCCGTCTCAGGACCCGGAATGGTCAGAAGACACTGCAGCGACGGAGGGAGAAGAAACGGCATGTCATGTCGATGTGATTGTGTTGATGTCATACCCGCCATATCATCCATTGGAGGAGATGCATTGGCAGTATCCATACAGCCAGATGCTGAGATCTGAGAAAGACAAGTTCTGAATTCATGCCGAGCCCAGACCGAGTCAACGAGGACGGCGCCGCCATCACGAGTCGTTGTATAACAACACCTCAGCGTTTTCAAGTCTTGCGATGTCGCCAAGAAGGAGAATAAGAAGCTAAACTCGATATATATGTATCATACATTCATGCCTATAAGTTAGATCATGTACACTATCACAAACCCACGCCTCCTGATCCAGTATCTCATCGACTTTCACGCTCATTTCAATTGATAGATGAGCTTGCTATTCAGGAGACAATAGTGTCAATTGATGGCCGAGCTATATTTATCTGCTCAATCAGCCATTTATGAATGTGGGCTTCAAACTAAATGTACGAATTCCAACTTACCAGAATTACTACATATGTACTACTTGAATAGCAATATCATACTCCCACTCCTTATATAAACTACTCATCAGCTATAAACAAGCAAGCTATCCAAGAATCATACTATATCTACACTCGTTTCATGAGTACTTGATTCAAACAGGGCCCTGCACACCTTCCTCACAAGCCAAGGTATCCGTATAGCACACAACACTCAAATCATCACTGGCCTGGCCGACCCAGACACTATATCGACCAGCCGGGCTAGGCACGATCCAATTCTGACTCGTCGAATCCCAAACACTGACGTCCTTCCGCGTAAGCTGCAGCGAAACCGTCGCGCTCTCGCCAGGCGCAAGCGTCTCCGTCTTGGCGAAGTCCCGCAGCTGGATCACGGGGGTGTCGAAACCCCCGTTGGCCGCGGGGAACTGCACGTACGCCTGCGCCACGGCTTTACCGGACGACGCCGAGGCAGTAGTAGTAGTAGTGTTACCGGTGTTGGTGACTGTGACCGACAACGTGTAGGCCACGTCGAAGAGGGCCGGGTTCCCGCCGCTTGCGCCGCCGGCTGGAGGCAGGTTCGACGTGCTCTTCTGGGCTGTGGAGTACCCTGTTGGATAGGGGTATTTGCTCGTCCCTGCGGCGCCGATGGCGTGCGCTACGTTCGCGTCGAGCACGGAGAGCCAGGAGTACAGGTATCGCCAGATCGCCACGAAGCCCGTCGGGTAATAGGCCTCTGACGCCGGCGGGAGGGACGTGGCGATGGCGGCGACCGCGGGGCTCGGCTTTGAGGGGCGGGTTGGTGGTGTTGAGGTTAGTTGTGTGCTTGCGGATATCGAGGCGTCGGAGAGGGTGAAGGAGGCGTAGCTTAGACCGTGCCCGAATGCGAAGCGCGGTTTCGTGCCGGCTTTGTTCAGGTAGCGGTAGTCGATGTACAGTCCTTCTGTGTATGTGTCTTGGATCTGGCTTAGTGTTGGCGTGGAGATTATGGATATGCTGCTTGGGTAGTCGGATTCTGACACGGGGATGCTGTAGGGTAGATGCCCGCTTGGCGAGACCTCGCCGTATAAGATCTCTGTTAGCGAGTCGCCTGCTTCTTGGCCTGGTAGATGGGCTATCAGTACGGATTTTACTGAGGTTAGATTTATCCATGGCTCTACGATGATTGGGCCCACTGTGTGCACCACCACCACGACGTTACTGTATGCTGCGGCTGCGGCTTTCACGAGGGCGTCGCCGTTGTGCCATGCTGACAGCCCTGATGCGTCGCGATCGCCGTGGTTGTTCTCGACTGTGTACGTGTTCTCGCCTGAGTCCGAGTTGATGAAGACTATGGCGACATCATCCGCCGTCGCCGTGGCCACCTTGGGGAACGTGTCCGTGTTGTAGTACGTGACGTTGGCCGTGGACTTACGCTTCAACGAGCTGATGGGATCGTCAAGGTAGGGGTAGTTGGCGCTGCCGGAGCCCCAGCCCATGCCGAGTAGTGCGCGGTTACAGCTCTTGTCAGTGCACGAGTTGATACCCTGCGCATCAGCCTGGGCGTCAGTGCCGAACACAAACAAGGGATCCGACGTCGAAAGTGGGAGGAATCCCCCGTCGTTCTTGAGAAGCGTGATAGCCTCCTGCGCCACCTGCTTCGCGACCGTCTTGTGGTCTGCCTGCACATTTACATACTGGTTCACCACGCCCACGGGAGAGATCAGGGCGCCGGGATACAAAGGTCCCACGCGATCGGCCGTGTTCGAGGAGAAGTTGGGAGGCGGGTAGTCGGCGCTGTCCTGTCCCAGCTTGTACCAAGTCGCCACGACGCGCGTGGCCATGTCGTTGAGGCGGTCGACGGGTACCGAGCCGTTGAGCACGGCGCGCGTCAGCTCGTACTGCCAGTTACTGATGCCCAGGAGTGGGATGCTGTCGCCGACGGTGTCGCCTGGCATCGACATGTCCAGGCCCGCGAGTGCCGAGGCCACGCCTGATATCTGCGCCAGCCAGTCCGTCATGATGAGTCCCTGGAAGCCCAGCTCATCTTTCAGGATCCCGTTGATCAGGTACGCGTTTTGCGAGCAGGCGGATCCGTTCACCTGTTGCGCTGTTAGTGGGAGTACATACACATACATTGAGCATGGAAGAATGTCGTGCTTACGGCGTTATACGCGGCCATGACGGCGCCTGTGCCGGCGCGTACACCCTCTGCGAAGGGCCAGAGGTACAGTTCGTGCAGGGTCCGATCATCTACACCAGAATCAAATCAGTCAAGGATATTCCCCGAAACCCCTATATGTATACCCCATGAAGACGTAGTAAAACCCACCGATATTAGCACTATACGCCTGCTGCAACGGGTTATACATGCGGTAGACTTCCTGCTCGTTAGCAAGGAAGTGCTTCAGCGTGGAGATGACTCCCTGCTCCTGGACGCCCTTGATAGTAGCCGCGCCAGCAACAGCCTGCAGCACGGGGTCGGCCCCGAAGCTCTCCCAGCTCCTCCCTCCGCGAGGCTCCCTACCCAGGGGCCCCACGACGGGACCGAGATAGACATTGATGCCTTTCCCGCGAAACTCCTCGCCTAGCGCCACGCCGCGCTGGTAGATCAGGTCTTTGCTCCACGTCGCGCCCGTTGTGATACCCGCCGGGAACGCCGTGATGTTGTCCGTCGTGCGGACGCCTAGGGGTCCGTCTTGGAGGCAGAGGTTTGGGAAGCCTAGGCGGGGGACGCTGCCTGTGTTGCCTACGCATGGTCCTGTTTTTTATGAATGTTTGATTAGAGTGAGTCCTTGGACGGATACAGATGACATGTTGTTTATTCTTTTCTCAAGGAATCAAAGATTTTTTTTTTTGTATTTATTTTACATACCCTTAAAGAAGATCGGTATTAGTCAGGAACTCAATATCAAAAAAGTAAGGGGAGAAAAGTATAGTGGTATAAAATTAGGGGAAGTTGCTCACCATGTAAAGGCCCGTTCCGGCGGTGATGTTGACTTTCTCGGCGAGAGTCATATTCGAGACCAGCGCGACGGCCTTCTCGTATGCATCGCTCCATTCATCGTCCCAGCCGCCGTACGGCGTAGGGTAATACGGCGGGGAGGCGTAGCCGGCCGGCACGGGATCACGGGAGTCTAATTTTGCTGCCGCTGCCGTTGACGCTAGCGACAGCGACAGCAACGCCAGACCCCGGGGGCCCGGAGGCAACAACATTACGAATTAAAACGAGCGACGACGGGGACGCCCGTGTGTCTATTACTATTAGGGTGTTGACTACCCTGTAACTAAGTACATGTAAGGAAATCAAGACACACGAGAGGAAGGAAGGAAAAGAAGGAGTTTTTTTTCTGGGGGTTAATAGACATTTATTGATCGTGTGGATATCTAGATCAGGAAATTACAAATGTCATCGTATTCTCATGCCGGATGGATTCTTTCCCAATCCCACGTGTAGGGTACGGCTGGATCCGCCACGGGAAGTCTAGCAGCCGATTGAGCTGCTCGGTAAGTGATGTGATCAAGGAAAAAGCAAAAATCCCATATGTAGATACTACCTACCTGCTTACTTAGTAGGTATACCTACTACACCATCTATTTACGGTGACGTCGTTATTGACAAGGAGGGTATGAGCTTTTGCAAATTTGCCCTGGAATGCATCCTGTTTTCCGTCGAACGAGAGACGAGAGCAAGCCCAGAATTATGCAGTTGTATGTATGCATAGGTACAGAAGCGAGGCCCAGTACTGCCCAGCCAAGGAGAGGAGGATCCAGAAAAAGGAAAGCTCGGGACGCGTCGAGGCGAGCGGATCGTCTCTAGCTGGGTTAGTTAGCCTATCTAGTAACTTCTCGCTTGTGTAGGTGAAGGTGGCATCCATCCGCCTATGGCCAAGCCCGCAATTCATTTATTTATCTTGGACAGACAGTACCCCATGTGCACCACTTGAGCTTGATCACCTGAAGTGGAAGGAAGCTTGACCATGGTTTGTTCCAGTTTCGATCCGGTTCTTCTAGAACATTTCTATCTCTTTATATAGCAATCATACCGTAAGAATGAAGGACTCCCCTGTAGATTTTAAGGCATGTTGGTAATTTGTTGAAGCTTATTTAGACGACATCTGTATTTACACCATCCTTGTTTAGATAGGCATTTATTCTGTGTATATCGTAGACATCCCAGTATTAAGTATAAAAGTATGCTAGGGTTAGGGGTCTAAGCTGCGCATATACTTCCCGAACCGTCACGGTCGCCCGACAGCCACACCCACTTGATAGACCCGGCGAGTACCAAATACCAAATACTGTAATGAAGTTGCGTTTTTCTGGATCTTCTCGTTGCTCAGACCCTTTTTCTCCCTCACGCTCATTCATTCGTTCGTTCCATTTCCGCGTAAATGCTAAAGACTTTACGCGTATCCAGCAAGAAGCGGGTTTCGTGAGATGCCTTGTAGCCAATTGAAAAATTCCTGTGCCGACATCGTTCGCATTCCAAACCACAACTAGATCACCTGCCCAGCTGAAGGTCAGATGGGTGGACGGTGGCTTTGGTTCATGGCTGCTGATGGAGAGGGAGAGGCTTATTGTAATGTTCTTGTGAACGGCAAACAAGAAGGGAAGAGGAGCGACTTGAAAAGCCGTGCTAGGCAACGTAAAAAGCCTCTTTTCAGCACCTGAGCGGTGACCTAAGCTATGCTAGCGCAAATCGGTCGACTGGTGGAAGAATGACCATCCGGGTCTTGTGGAAAAGACGCAAGCGCCTAGCATGGATGATGGATGGATGTCCTGGCATCTTTAGGGGCTGGGCATGGTAGTGACAATGCGGGGAACCCCTGAGCTCCCCGAACTGCTATTGACTTGTGTACTGATATTGATGCATCGTGGCCGACGAGGTCGCATCGAAGAGGAGAATATTTACCAGTATTGGTTTTTGATACCGAGCCGTGCTATACGCGGATATTCGAAAAGTCAATGCGCTTCGGCGCAAGCACCGATCGTGGCCGGGTTTTGATGCCGCATTAAGATTTTCCCAATGCTCGATATGTCGACCGCACAGGTCGCTGACTAATTAATGATACCGGTAGTTCAGGTTCAGGTGAGGAATATCGTCATATTCTATACAGGTTCTCTAATATTATGCTCACGTGAAGAAAGTGTGAAATAGGTAGTCATGTAAGATCGATTTTGCCCCGTATCGATCTACGCTACAATCTGTATCTGCAACCCGATCTTGTACGACAGTGATGATATGTACCTAGTCAGTCTTGGTAGGTAATTGGCCTGGCAATATCACCGCACATTGAGAGGGTGCGGGTATGATTATCATCGAGCCGCAAGAGGTCTTTCAGCTGGCGGCGAGGCAACTAGTTAGTGCATTGTAGATCGACTCACGAGTTGTGCAGCTCGTGCTGCCACATCCTGTAAGTCACGATGTCGAAACTACCCTTTCCCCACACGCCCGCCTTTTCTCACTGGTATATCAATGAAAAAAAAAAATGAAAAAAAGAAAAGAAAGAACGACCCTTGTCGAAAGTCAGAAGCTCGGCCAATATTCGCCTTTGATAATGGAGTTTGATCTGTGATCCCCTGAACGCAGATGCCCACGGACGGCAAGGTATGTTGCGAGATATGGTTTCTGACATGGTGTAAAGTGACTTAGTCATGAGAAATGTAATAAGGAGACAATACTTTTATCGTGAGTATCAACCCCGGATCTCTATTCTATTGTATTGTGTTTTGGACTACAATGTTGCGTACCACCCTTTCTTCCCGGTCACTCCTGAGTCCAAAACTCGTCACGTTGAGCAGCGCTGACACTCAGCCAGAAACCTTGTCACACTTTCTAAATTGTCACATGAAAGCTCGGCTTCTTTCTTACTTCTATGCAAGTCATACATGCCTCACGAATGACAAGCTTAAGTGGCGTCCACTAGCGGCACTGTTACACCCAACGTTCCCGTCGCGCAAGCGCCGTCACATTCCCCACGTGAGATCGATGGCGTAGACGCTTTGAACTACGGTAATTAGATTTCTTCCTAGTATCAAACGGGTAACTAGCTCGTAAGAAGACGGCATTTGCTCTGAAAACTGAATCTAGGGCGTACTATAGGAACACAAGCTTCTTTCGTTCTTAGCATCATGTCGGCCAATTAGTGCTGAATTGCTTCATAAGTCAGTACTCGGAGAGGAAGAAAAGGGGAAGAAGGCGGAATACAGCAATAGAGAAGAGAACGAATATGGATAAGAACGATGTCCAAGTACATACAAGAACTCGTGCGGAATGCTGCAGTCCCTCAGCATACCTGCCCGACCAGGAGTCATACCGATAGGCTCAGACATGACTGGCTAAAGCTAATGCTAAGAGTACCTAGGTCTGCAAGGTGATTGAACGGTCCACGCCCGGGACACTACAGTTCAGGCACCAAAGACAAGAGTAGAAGGTGAGCAAGGCCGATGAGGTCACGATGGAAGGTTTCAGACAAATCCAGCTGCATTCCCCGGGTGCTTGAGCGGAATGACTGGGCGCGGTACCACAATCTCAACCCCACGATTCACCGCCAAGGGGTGAGCGGAATCTCTTCTGTTTGGCGGTAAGCCGATGCTCTCCCCCTGTTTGCTATTTTAGAGTGTGTGCGATGCTGACGTTGCTTGCTGTTTCCGGATGAGCGCTTCGTGATAGGGCCAACTCCAAACAGATCCTGGCTATGTGAGGCGTAGCATAGGAAACGGTAGCACGAGACTGTTCAAACAAGTGGATATTATATATGTTTGTTTCACCCAAACCACCTCACCTCATCTCCCAGTCAGTTGGAATTCTTCATCATCTTACAACGACGATGACTGGAGAGCGGGGTGAGGGAGCGAGACTTGCTGGAGAATGCCCAGGCTTCCCCGGACTGTTTGCTAAACGAAATCAAAAGTCGATCATGCCCAATCATGGCATGTCTCGCACCTTCAACAACAAGGGCAATTGGCCGCGTGGCTGACATATTGCGGAGAGCGTCTGCACTACCCCACGCGAAGGAACCAGCCTAACGACCCCTGACAGCCCCGAATGCGGCATTAACCCCGGCCTCCCTCCTCCCTTTCCCCAACATTCTCTCCAGGTGAAGGTTTTGGATTATTTGGAGATTTTTCACGATGCCCCGTCCCGTACCTGGATCTTCGCTCATACTAACCCTAACCACCGCAACCCTGAGTTAGCGCATGTCGCTAGCTGTGGACAGCACCATGCAAGACCTGCCGACTAGGACTGCTAGATATGCTCTGCCCGAGAAAATACCCCCGAGTACAGCCCCGAGGGGAGCGAGTTGCAGAGGTGTTTAGTTGGGACCCCGTATGAAGGATGGGTAGTGGGCGATGCCGCCATTCCTTTTCCAGACATTCCCCCTTGTGTTGTTGAGATCTCGTGAGGTGTAGCGCCGCACAAATCAACGCGGAACCGTTGGGACGAGCGGCAATCATGGCGCGGAAGTCGGATCCTAGTGTAAGTAATTCTAAAGCATGGCCGCGTTGGCTCTCCTTGCTTGTTGTCTCTAGTGTATATCTATATACCGTTCTAAGCATATATAAAAGACCACGAGCCCGTCCGTGGAAAATGTGAGACAGACTTTGACTCGCAGTAATACCAGCAAGCCTCATAGACTCACTGCTTCGGGTGTAAGAGTGTCGCGCCGAAACATCTGTTTCCTCTTGTTTCGGATTCCTCCTTTACTTTGCTCTCTCGCACTTTTACCCCGGAGCTCCCGGAGACAGTTTCCCCAAGATGAAGCCATTCAGTTGGTCGCTCATCTCGAGCTATGCTCTCATAGCTGCTGGTTCGCCCATTGGGGCCCCAGGGACGCTGCTCAATGGACGTGAAACAGGTATGAATTCAATGTTGATTCGGGGGGGAAAGAGAAACGAAACTAATGGCCCTTGCTGCTCAGCCTCCATCTCCACTGACATGCTGAGCACCCTCAAACTCTACGCCCAATACGCTGGCGCGTCATATTGTAACAACGATGCTGCCGTCGGCTCTGTTGTAACTTGCTCTGGCTCTGCCTGCCCGGACGTCAACGCTGCCGGTGCGACGATCACCGCCACTTTCGCGTATGTATTTAGCTATGTTTACTTGTTCCCAAGATGTGTAACAGGTAAACGGAATAGACTAACGTCTACACAGGGGCTCTTCCACCGATATCCAGGGTTTCGTGTCGACAGACGCAACGAACCAGGTCATCGTCGTGTCAGTCCGGGGATCTCACTCGATCCGTAACTGGATCACAGAGTAAGCTTCGTCCTTTCTCTATCCCTCCTGTTCTCTGCTTCCCCTTTCCTCTTAACACAGAACGAAATTCATCTCGTCTCCCAACTAACACACCGCAAAAGTTTCGAGTTCATCCAAGACGACTGCAGCAGCCTCGTATCCGGCTGCCTAGTGCACTCAGGCTTCGCCAAAGCCTGGGACGAGATCTCGGACGCCGTGCTGAGCGCCGTGAACACGGCCAAGTCATCCAACCCAGACTACCGCATCGTCTTCACAGGCCACTCCCTCGGCGCAGCCGTGTCCTCTCTAGGCGCCGCCTACGCACGACAGTCCGGCCTCTCCGTAGACATAATCAACTACGGCTCCCCGCGCGTAGGCAACGCCGCCTGGGCGAACTACGTATCCGGGCAGGACGGCGACGAGTGGCGCGTGACGCACCTCGACGACCCCGTGCCGAGACTCCCTCCCATCGTGTTCAATTACGCGCACACTACCCCCGAGTACTGGCTTTCTGACGGCAGCGCGCTGACCACGGATTACACTGTGTCTGATGTCAAGGAGTGCGATGGTGTCACGAGTCTGGGGTGCAATGCTGCTACGCTTGGTCTGGATATCCTGGCGCATCTGTATTATCTTGGTCCCATTTCTGGCTGCTCGCCTATTGAGCTTTCGTTCAAGAAGAGGCAGGATCAGTCCGATCCTCTTTGGTGGCAGGCTACTGCGCCGGTGACTGATGTTACTGATGATGAGCTCGAGGCGCAGCTCAACGATTGGGTTCAGCAGGATATGAACTCGACGTCAAGTTAGTTCTATTCGATCGCTCACCCTGTCTATGAAAATTTACCAGGGGGCTAAATATTGAAGTTAAGCACTGTGGGGGATTGGAGAAAACCCCGGCGATGGAAATTATTTGTTGGATATTTGACAAGGCATTTAAGGCGTTGGGTGATAATGAACGCATAGCATGGGACAGCTCATGAAGGGCATGATGACGTATGATAAAAGAGGCATTGAGCCTTGATGACATTGTATATATATCTAGACATATATATATCTTCAAACAGTATCTGAACAGTAACTTCCATCTAAATACAGCTGATATCCTGAAGTGAGATTGTGGTCCCAATTTACATCCACACGTAGATCTGGAACAACTCTCATGAAATGGCCATCTCTCATGTATTCTGTGACCATGTCATGCGTATTAGATGATCTAAGGGCGGAGTTCTAAATGTCGAAATTTCCAAATCCGCTAGCCAACAACCGACGACATGCCCGCCCCCTTTCCCCCTTTCCCCCTTTCCCCCGCGCCGATATGCGATCATCATCTAGTACTTCATCCATGCACGAAACCAAGCTCCTCCAGCGTCTTCGCCTTCCGCCCCGTCTCCTCAAACCGTATCTTAGCCTGAACGTAAATGCCGCGCTGCCAGAGCTCCTCATCGCCCCAGAATGGAGGTTCCTTCCCCTTACCTCTCTTCTCACCCTCACGTGCCCGCAAGGCCCAATCGTGCAGCGCGTTGATGTAGCGAGCATCGCCGCCCTTGGGAAAGACATGGAACGATTTTCCTGGGACCCGTTCCCCCTCCGGCCCCTTGCCCTGTTCGTCTTCGCGCTCCCAGTTCTGCAATTCTTCGTGTGATGGTAGGGGGAGCCTGTTGCCCCATAAGCGTGAAAACACAGCTGCTTGAGCCTCGGAGAGTGGGAAGGGGATAATTTTGATGGGGAGACCTGGGAAGACTAGGGTTGGGTGGTAGGTGTGGATGAAATGTCGTGCGATGCTGTGGACGCGACGACCATCTGTGATCAAGGGCGGGGTGGAGGACGGTAACGAAGACTGGGAGAAAAAGGGGAAAGCGTATAAATATCCCGTGCAGAAGACGATCGCATCGATATCGAGAATCCGCTCTGTGTTCTCATCTTCTGTCTCTGTGCCTGGAGACGTCGGGGCAGAGGAGACCTCGATACCCTTCTCATTAACCAGGAATCGCTTGATCTGTCCCACTACGCGCACTTTACCCCCTACGCCTATGTGTTTGCCCATATCCTCTGGGATGGCGCTGCGTGCAGATATGATGAGGGGCGATGCACAAATGGCGCTGATTTGCGATGCGATGTCTAGTCCCGAGGGCCCGGATCCGACGATCACTACGCGCTTCCCGGCGAATGCAGACGCTTTGTCATACGCTTTCGAGTGTGAGATTGTGCCGGGGTGCGTGTCGGCAAAGGTAGAGATCTCGGGAATTGGAGGGATATATGGCGTAGAATAATGACCCGATGCCACGACTACTGCATCGTAAATCTCCACGCGGGGGACTTCTGTGATTAGGTCCGTCGAGCGAACTGTCCATTTTTCCTTGATTTGGAACTCTCTTCCCGGGCTCGCTTCTGACAGAGCCGTCTGTAGAGAGATGTCGGTCACTTGCGTCGAGAATCGCACCAGGTGGCGCACATCACGGGCATAGTGCAGAACATACTCCTGAACGACCTGTCTCGTCGGGAAGATCTCGCAGCCATCACTCGTACCCTTTCCCTTCCCATCCGTAGTGAATCCCAGATCCGAGTACTTCATCAGTGTATGCGGGATATTCGTATGCAGGTCATCATACATAGGATTCGGGAAGATTGGAGGTTTCTTTTCCTTGCGCGACGACGCGGCGGGCAGTGAACAAGCCCCCGATCCCGGAGCCGTGGAAGCTTCCTCATCTGAGTCGAACTCATAATCTTCGTACTCATCCCTTTCTTCTTCTTCGTTTGGATAGATTGGTGTATCTGGAGTCGTATGCGCATCTATCTGCGGCACACGTAGTGGCTCGGAGGACGCAACAGGGCTGTAGTTCCACACTCCGCCTACTTCGGCCTGCTGTTCGAAGATATGGATCTGTGAGGATGAGAAGCCCTCGGCTAGGAGATGCTTTGCTGCGGCGAGTCCGCTCGGCCCCGCGCCGATGATGGCGATGCGGTTTATGTTGAATGCGGGAGGTGTGCTACCCCCTTCGGTATTGCTGCCACCTAGAGAGCCCATGTTGGGCACCCTAATCTATTCACCGCGCTGCTACTACCACCGCACGGGACAGAAGGGGGCTGAATAGATAGATTTGCAATTTAAATTTCGAGTACGCGACGAAATTGTCGTCGCCGCAACCGTAATTTCTATGATCAGTACACAAGGGAATAATAATAAAAATAGCACACGTGAATCCCTTGATGTTGAAGCTGTGTTATGTTCGTATGCTGCGATAGTTCAGGCTTTCTTTTCCTACCCTTGCATTTACCAGTCGGGGTTTGGTGAAAGACAGAATATGTGAAGTTGAAAAGGTTGAGCAGCCCAGTGGACTTAGGTCGGTATTATGCGGGCTATTTCGATGGCGCCATTTCGCCGCCGGCATACGGGGAGCTGCGGAGCTTCCCTCTACGGGCCGCTCCGGCCTGCCTGCAAACCACCCGAACCACTCGCCGTCACGTTGAAATCGAGCGATAAATAGCTAAGAGCCGTTTTTATCAAACTAGGTATAATTGTTCAAGGATGATTAACGTAAGAATTGAAGTATCTAGAAGTGGACTGGGACATTGCAGTGTGGATTAGCTACGACCTTATATTCTCCAATTTATACAAGGACTGGCTTCACCTTTTCCATATTTCCATACCATCAATATATATGTATCTTTACTATAAACTGTCCATATTTGCACAACAATGTGAGATGAAGTGAGCTTTACGTATCTTCTACCACGATTATCACCCTATTAACGGAGTTCTCTTACAGACATTTTTTTCAAAGGCAGCACCAGTAAATAAACAACATTAGGTATATATATATATGTATATATCACCTCTCCTCATTTAGAATCCAGTCACGTCGGCTTGATATTATATTGTTTGTTTGTGTTGTAGTGTTTTCACATTCATAGCATGTTGGAGTTACCTATACGGCGGCCAGACGTTCGTAAGACGAGGACGGTTTTAATCGTCATGTGTGTATGCATGAAAGTGAGTAACGGATGCTTCTAGATTCATTTTACGACTATGTGTTCGTAGGTACTACTGCTACCACTGCTGCTGCGTTGAAGTAAATAGTAGGAAAACTATTTATTACACACAGCGTGCACCGCAGGTCAAACAATTACTTACTTGACCTGGCGTTAACTAGCCCAACTAAAACAAGGTAAGGGTTTTAAAATTAACTGTAGGTCAGGTAAATATTTAGATTACTTAAAGGTTAACTTTAATTAATTAAAGTTAATTTTTCTTATTTTTTTAAATTATTTACAAGGTATTTTTAATAAAAAAGGTAAAAATTACTTACTAATAAACATTATCTAACTTATTAAACTTTTTTATATAAAGCTTTTTTTTTATTTTTAAATTTTATCCCACTTTATTTATAATTTTAACAACCTTACTAGCTTTTTAACGCTTTAATTTAAACTATTAACAACACTACGTATATTATCGTCAGCAATAATTTATTAATATTTTTAAAATTAGCTAAGTTAAACCTTTTGATTAACACCAGTTTTAGCTTAGCATTAACTTTTTTAACCAGGCGCAGCAATTGCAAAAGCTTTTTAGCTTTTAAAGCTGCTAATAATTTTTTAAATAATTACCGGCTTTCGCAAGCTAACCAACAAAAGCTTTGTAAGCTAACTAATATATATATTTCGTAATTCTAGCTATTAATACAGGTTTTTTGCTTTTAATGTTTTTTTTAGCTATTTAACTATTTATTTTTAATTAATTTAGTTAATTATTTATTTTTTAAGCTTTTATTTGCTTTTTTTGCGTTATTTTGCTGTTTTAGCGTTTGCTGCTTTTATTTTATAACTATTTATTAATTTTATAAATTATTTACATTTTTTTATTAATAATATTACGCGCTTTATAATTTTTATTAAAAAATTAATATTTTTAAAATTAGCAAAGTTTAATTTATATATTAATATTAATTTTATTAATTTTAGCTAAGTTTTAAATTTTTAAGCTAAATATAAATGCAAATATAAATGCAAATATTTTAATTATATATAAATTAATATATAATTAGTTAACTTTATAAATTTTTTTTTATTTTATTTATTTATAACATTACAACTTTTTTAATACACGTTATAATACTAATATTTTTAAAACCAAAAAATTAAAAGCTATATATATATATTAATTTTATTAATTTTAAGCTATTTTAAATTTTTAAGTTATATAAAAATTAGCAAATTGTCGCAATTTTAATAATTTATCGTTTTATTTAGTTTTTTATTTATTATTTTTTTTTACTTTTTATTTATTTATAACACTATAACTTTTTAAATATATATTAAAAAACTAATATTTTTAAAACTAATAAATTAAAAACTATATATATATTTAATTTTTATTAAATTTTAATATTTTAAACTTAATAAAATTTTTTAGCTAAATTAAACTAAAAAAATTATTAAGCTTTGTTTATATAAACTATTTTTTTTATATTTAATTTATTAATTAACTAAATTTTATTAATAAAAATATTTAACTGGCTATTTAATAAGCAACTTAATATATTAGCTATAATATTATTATATAATTGCTAATATATATTTTTTAAAGTATGAAATTTTACTGCTTTTAAGTTATTATTACCTTTTTATATATATTTGCTAGCGCTAAAAAATTAATAAAATAATACACCGTTTAAAGTTATTTATAACAGGCATTTTAACGCACTGGCTATAATATTACTATATAGCTGCTAATATACATTTTTTTAAGGTATAAAGTTTTACTACTTTTAAGCTATTATTACTTTTTTATATATATTTGCTAGTGCTAAAAAAGTTAATTAATAACAAAGCATTTAAAAATATTTAAGTTTTTTGATCGCAAAAGTTTTTAACTACGGCTTGCAAAGCTTACTATTTAAAATTAATTAGCTGCATTAACTTTAAAAAAGCCGGAAAATATAATATAGCAGCAATTTTTTTAACTTTAAATATAAAACAACAATTATATACTTTATGTTTAATTTAATAACTATATAACCCTAGGTATTTTAAAGCATAGCGTATATTTTATACCGGTCGAAACTAATTATAACAGCTTTATATTTTAAAAAAAAAAAAAATCTAAATATATTATTTATATAATAACAAAAAAAAACCAAAATATTTAAAACAAAATTAACAACTTTTTTTAAATATTATTTTTTTCGCTATTACAAACTTTTTTTAAATATTAACGCAGCAAAAATTTTAAAATTATTTAGCTTAATTACTATTATTATTGTTAAATAATTATAAATTTTTGCAATATATTTATGTTATATACAGGCTATTAAACTAACGGAATTTATTCCCACTTTTTTTACATAGATATATTTTATACACCTAGTTTGTACTTAATTTTTACTTTTTTTAAGCTTTAGTTTTATATAAAACTTATTACCAAAATACTATAATTTATTGTACTAACCCAGAATATTTCCCATTTGTAACAATTTTAAAGCTTTTATTACCCGGTTATTTACAATACGGCAATATAACACTTCGACATAATACTTAATTTTAAAGCTTTGCTAAATCAATAAATATGCTTTTAAGTAACCTTTGAAATTTTTACAATATTTTTTAAAGTTATTAAAAAAACCTAATTATTTTGGCTTTTAATACTCTAGGGAATAAAGCTGCTAGTTTACAATTGTTACAGGAGCAAAACGCTTGTTAAGCTAACAAAATATATTAACTTTAACAAATATTCGCTAATTATACCAAAGCAACTATTACTAATACTTTTAAAAAAAATTAACTTAAAAACATTAGCAAATTTACAACAAAACAAAAACGAAAATATTATAAAAAACCTAAAAAAAACTTAAATAACCTTAATAATTTAAGTTTAAGTTTAAAATTTAATAGCTAAAGCTGTCGGTTTTAATATTTAGTTTTTACGGAAAATTTTAACTACGATAATAATTATACCTTTTTAATTACTTTTTTATTTTTTTCCGATTTAAATTATAGCATTATTAGCAGTAATTTAAGTTTAAGCTACCGATAACATTATAACGAGATTAATTTAAGCAAATTGCTTAAATAAAAATATTTTTTACTAAGCATAAACTTTATATTTAATTAATAAATAAAATAAAAAGCCGAACTTAAATCTATGTTTTTATGCTTTAATTATAAATTTCGATTTAGCACTACTAAAATTTTATATGCAGTTAGCAAAATAAACCAAGCTTGCAAAAATTAATACCAGATTTTATTTAAACGCAAAAACTATACGGAACGGAAATAATATTTATTCGATTAGCATTATTACTTTAAGTAAATTAAAATATTAATACGCTAGTTTTTTTTTTGGATGCTAGCGTAAACAATTAATTAAAAAATGCTTAACAACAACAAAGGCAATTTTTATAAATGTTTAACCAATATTTAGCTACAGTAAAAAATTAAAAACGCTTACGATTTACCCGCGAAAAAGCTATGCTTTTTTACGCTAAATTAAAAAAAACTTTTTAAAAAAAAATTATAAATTTTTATAACCTTTTGCTAAAAACTAAAGTTAATATAGTAAACGTTGCTTAACAGCATTAAAAACTAATAAATTATTTAAACCTTAAAAATTAGCAAAATAATTTTTAAATAAATTAACTTTAAAACAATAACAATAATTTTTTAAATTAAAATTAAAACTAAAATAACAACAACTAAAATAATTTTAACAATTGCAATAATTATTAAAGCAACAATTAACGTTTTTTTTTTCGAAAAAAAAAAAAAAACAAAACTTTAAAAATAAAAAAAATAATCGTTAATTTTTAAATTAACTTCAAAATTTAAATCAAAAAAAATAAAATACCTCGAAAAATTTTAACAACAAAAATCGGTCAAATTTTTTTATAAATTAACCTTAAAATAATAATAATTTTTAACCGCAAAGCAATATTAATCAAAATGTTTTTTGTTTTTATTATAAACAAAAAAGATATATAAATTTTAACTGCTTTAAAAAGCTAAACTAAAAAAACCGCAAGCAAAAAATATAAAAAATTTAAATAAATTAAAACAAAAATTAATTTAAACTTTAAAATAAAAAATAATACTTAAATAATAAATTTTAATATTAAAATATAAATTAAAAAAACAATTAATAAATTTAATTTTAACTATTGGTTTTAAGCTTAACTATTAGCTTTTTATACTAATATTATAACATTTTTATACCTTTTGCACTATTTTATTAATAAGCTTAAACAAAAACTTATTATAAATATATATTAACTTGGATTTTTGCGCAAAATGTAATTATATTTTCTACATTTTTGCCTTATATCACAAGTTAAAAAAAGCATTTTTTCGTATTTATTAATTTTAATATGCTGCAAGCGGCATTTTTTTTAGCTATAGCGCTTATTAAGTTATATGCAAATTAATTAACAGCTGCAATACTACTTAAAAGTTTTAAAAAATTTACGTTATAATTAACAGAAATAATAAATTAAAAAAAAATTCTTTTTTATTATTTTAAACTATATTAAAAAATAAAAAAATTCTTTTTAATTCGGCAAAAAATTAATAGTTTTTTAAATTATAACGCAAATAGTTTAAATTATTTATGGCATATCAATTTGCTAAAGCTTGCAAAAACAAGGTTAATTGTTAAGTTATTATACAATTTTTTAAACCGGTTTAAATTAAAAAAACCTAATTACTATTAAATTATTTAAAATTTAAAAGCATTCCGGAAAAATTTTATAACTTATACGATTTTTTTAATACTAATAAAGCTAATATACTTTTATATTTTAAACAAAAAAATTGCGCAATAAATTTAATACTAAATATTATTTTTTTTATTACTTTATTTATTTATTAGCTTAAAATAAACTAAAAAAGCTACGCAATTAGCTTGTTAAAATAAAAAAAAGTCGAAAAATTAAAAAATTTATTAGTTTTGCTAAAGCATTTATTTTTTTTTATTTTTAAAAAAAACGAAAGTTTACGTTTATGCGTAAATTTTAAAAAACTTAATAAAACTATAATAAAAAATCGTTATATTTTTTTATTTATTTTAAAGCTGTTAAATAAAATCTTTTATGCAAAAATATTTATAAAAATTAATTTTAAAAATGTTTACTATTAAATATAAATACGAAAAAATAACAAATAAAAAATAGCGTTTCGTATTTAATACAAATATTATAAATTTATGGTTTTATTTATAAGTTTGTTAAACTTTTTTGCAACATTTTAAAATTATATATAAAAAGCATTTAATAATATTATAAATATTATTTATATCGCTTATTTTAATAATATTTTTATTTTTTACTTAATAAAAAATCGCATATAAAATATATGCGAAATGTTATTAAAAAACTATAAAAAACAAAGCTATACGCTAAGCTTTTAAAATGCTAGTTTTATTAAAAAAAATTAAGTTTTTTAAATATATTATTTTTAGCAGCAGCATTAAAATAAATTTTAAACGTATTTAAATAATTTTAAAATAGCTATTTTTTAATTTTTGTTATAAGCTGCAACAGTTTTTAAAGTTTTGCAACTTTTACCGCCGTTTTATAAACGGGTATTTATAAATAGCGTTTTTATTGTTTTAGTATTTAAAAAAAAAACGCTTTTATAACAAAAAAAAATCAAATTTTCTTTGATGCTTTTTTAAAAAAAGCTTTTAATAAGCTAAAAAAACATTTAAAAAAGCTATTTTTTTTATATATTTTAACCCTAAAAAACAAATATTAATAAAAACTAATTTTTTTAAAGCAGCGTTAGCAAATAACCTTTTTTAAAAAAATAAACAAAATAAATAAAAATTTATTGCATTTTATTTTTAAAAATATTTTGATGCTAAATTACATTATAATATTTTAAATTAAAAAATATTAACTATTATTAAATATTTTAAATATTAGCAAAATTATTTCTAAAAAAGCAAATTGCCAGTAAAAATGTTAACAAATTATATTAATTTGCAAACGTTTATAAAAACGCTTAAGCTAAATAAACGTTAAACACGCTAATATATTTATTTTGCTTTATTTAATTTTATTATTAAATATCGAAAAAAGAAAAAAAAACAGGGCTAATTTATTTTTAAAAACGTTTTAATTATATAGCCAAAAAAGCATATAATTTAAAGCTGCTTTTTACTTTGGAAAAAAAACTGGCTATATTAAAAATTAGGATTTAAAACGACTACTTTAAAATATTTGTTAAAAAAATTTGCGCTACGCATTTATTTAAGATTTAATTATTTTTTGTTTAAGCAGTTACGCGCAAACAAGCGCAAATATTTACTGGTAATAAAAAGTTTTTTAATTTAAAAATATTTAAAATTTTTTTTTTAAATATAAGGCAATTTGCAAGCAAATTAGCTATAAAAAGCTTATTAATTTTTAGTAAACGGTAAAAGCATTTTTAATTTATTATAAAAATAAAGTGTATATATTTTTAAAAAAATTTGTTTATTTTTAACTTATCGAACTATATTATAATAATTTTATAGCAAAACATTTTGGTTAAAACTATACACTTAAATTGTTACGTTAAAAGTTTTATTGAAAAAATATAAAATTTAATATTTAAAACTATATTAATAGCTATGCAATTTGTTTAAAATCAAAAGCAAAATATTACTAAAAATACAGTAAATTTAATGCTTTATTAATTTTATTTGCTTTTATGCAAAAATTTTTTATAAATTTTATTGTTAGCTTTTTAAATTTTTTTTACAAAAGTAAAATAGTTAATGCTATATTAGTTATAATTAATAGGTTTATAAAACTTTATTATTTTTTTTATTAGCAATATAATAACTTTAATAAAATTAGCAACTTTATTTTACGAGAAAATTAAATGTATTTATAGCAATTTTTTAGGTATAGTTTTAAATTGTGGTTTAATATTTACTAGCTAGTTTTAGTTAAATTTATACTATTATTTTAAAATTAAAAAAAAATATTTGGTAGCGTTTTATTTTTAAACCGATAGCTAAACGAAACGGATAAATTAAACTTTTAAAATATATTTAAAATGCTTTGTTAATATTAAACAAATTAATTAGCTTTAGTTATTATTTTAAATTTATTTTACTGTTAATTTATTTATTAATGTTATTACTAAAAAATTTTTTTTAAAGCTTTATATAGCTATAAACTAGAATTTTGTTTATTTGTTAAAAATAATTTTACGCTAAAAAAGGTACCAATAGTACAAAATTAACTATATAAATTAATTAAATTAAAAAATAAACTAACGATATAATAGCAAAAAGCAATTAAATTATATACAAAACATTATAATAATAAGCATAAAGTACAGTTATATGCTACTAGTTAATTAATTGCATTTTTAACTTAAAATTTTAAGTTTAAAAATAAAAAACTTGCACTTAAATTTATTAAACTTTTTAAAATATTAAGTAAAATTAGTTTGCAAGCATATTATATAGCTTTTTTTACTAAATATAACCGCTTTTATAACGTTTTTTTAATACAGCTGTTAAAATTTTAAACCGCTAACATTAAAAATAATTTATTTATGCTTGCTTTTAAAAATGTTTAAAATAAATAAAAAATAAAAAATATAATAAAAAAACGGATTTATTAAAGCAAATTATATTACAAAGTTAAATAAATAAATTAGCTTTTAAAATATAACTAATAAATATTAGCAGCTAATATTACAGCTTTTAAAGCAATTAAAACATATAAAAAACGCAAAACCCAGCAAAAAAAAAACATTTTTAACAATAAATAAATTATAAATTTTATACGAAAAAGCATTAAAAATATTGTGTGTTAATTTTTAATATACAGCTAAAAGTTTTGGCAAATATTACAACAAAAAAAAATTATAATTTTATAATAAAAATTAAACTTATTTTTTAAAATTTATAATTTTGCGCTTAGCTAGCGAGCTTTATAAAAAAAATTTTTAAATTGCTTATAGTTTAAAATTTAACAATATTATTATTTTTAAACCTAATATTTTTTAAACAATATTTTTTTAAATTATTAATTATAATTTATTGTATAATAAAAGTTATATTTATAACTTTAAATATAATTAATTTACGCTTTGCTAGTAAACTATATATAAATTTATAATAAAATTAAAATAAGTTAAAATAGCAAATGTTTATAAACACTAGGTTTGCATAACTGTTTTGCTAAGCTTTAGCTTCGTTTTTTGCAACTATTAAAGCTTTGCATTTTAAAATAAACTGTTTTACAGCAATTTTTCAAAAAAAAAATCTATGGTTGGTAAATTTAAAGCAAAAAGCAATAACGCAATAATATAACTTGCGTATATCGGCATATTATTTATGTTAAAAATATTTACAAAACAAATATAAAACAAAGTATATATAGCGTTAGCAAAAATTTGCTTAATATTTTATAATATAATTTAGCAGCGTTAGTTTGCGATTTGTTTATATGCATAAAATGTAAGCTGGAAATTTTTAACCTTAGCTATAAAGCTATATTAATTGCGGTAAATAGTTATTATTTAACAAAAAGTTTTAAAAAAACAAAATTAACACTTAGCAAATTAGCGATAAATCGGCAACAAAAGCTTTTAAACTAGGTTGTTATTTTTATTACAAGCAAAAATATATTTATTTTCGTATATTAATTTAAACAAAATATAAGCTTAAGTAATTAATTTGTTAAAGCAAATAGCATTAAAAATTAACATAGCTAAAATTTAAAAAAAATAGTAAGCAGTAAAATATATATAAAATAAACATAAAAACACTTACAAGCTAGTATATTTTATAACCGCTTTTGCAATTAATGCAAAAAAAAAAACTAACGTTTTTAATTAAGCAACGCACAAAAAAAAATCGCTTTTTTTGGGCTAAAAACCGTTAAATATTTTTTAAAAATAATGCTAGCAAGCTATAAAACTTTTAAGCTTGTTAAAAACTTTATACTAGCTATAAACGCAATTTTGCTTTTTTTTGCTTTATTTTTTAAAATAAGCATTTTTTACTAAAATCGCAACTTTTTTATTATTGTTTTTTAAAAAATTTTGTTTTTTATTACGAAGCTCGATATTATTAAAAATTTGCTTTAAATCGTTAAAAATATTAGGCGGCAATAATTTTTAATTTTTAGCGTTAGCAGTAGCATTTTTTTGCTTAGCTTTTTTAATTGCTTTATTTTCCGCAAAAAAAGCAGCAACACACGCAATATATATAAATTTGCAAGCTTTAACGGGCTTTTTAGCAGCAGCAGCTTTACGTTTTAAAAGCATAGCAAATCGTATATAAATTAATTAAAAAACGGAAATAAAAATATAATAATAAATAACGAAATAAATAGCGCTAAAATATAATAATAGCTAAAAACTAAACAAAAAATAATAGCAGCAGCTAAAAAAAAAAAAAAAAAAAAAAAAAAAAAAAGCTAAAATTCTAAAATAAATAAATAAACTGCAAAGCACTTACGAAAAAGCGGGAAAACTAGTGCGAAACAACACGTAAACACAAACCTATAAATATTTAAATACTATAACACAACAAAACAATAATATAATAATAACCCCACACTATATAACACTAACTAAATTATATTTTATGCATATTATAAGCTATAAATACCCTGCTATAAAAAAAATAGTTGTTATATATAAGCTATTAAACTAACAAAATTTATTTTTATTTTTTTTATATAAATATATTTTACACACCTAGTTTGTACTTAATTTTTACCTTTTTTAAGCTTTAGTTTTATATAAAACTTATTACTAAAATATTACAATTTATTATATTTAACCTAGAATATTTTCTATTTGTAACAATTTATTAGCCGTTAAATTAATAAAACAACGCTAAAAAAAGCTATTAATTAAATTTTATATTATTTTTGGTATATTTTTACGCATTTTATATAAAAAACAGTTTTTAAACATTTTTAAATTTTTTAATTTTATATTTATGCTTAATTTTAAAACTAGCTTTTTAATTATATATTGTTTGCTTAATCGTACTTTTTAAATAGCCTAAAAAATAATTATTGCTAAATTAACGGCTACTAAATTTAAAATTAAGTTTTTTTTTAATTTTTAGCAGTTTTTTTTTTAAAAAAAACGTTTTTAATATTTATGCTTATTATATTAATTTTAATTTTAAGCTATAAACCAAGCTAATTATTTTAAAATATATTAGCAGTTTTTATATAAGCAAAAATATTAAATATTATTTAAACAAAATTATTTGCAACTATAAAATTAAATTTTAACTAAAATTTTTTACGCTTAATAACGCGCTTTTTAATAATGCTACTTTTATAATATTGCTTAAACGCTTATTAAAAAAAGCTAGCTATTTTAAAAATAAACATAAAATTTAGCATTAAATTTAAAAACAAAAAACTTGTTATTAAAAATATATTATTAATATTATCGCTTAATGCTTTATATTTAATTAACTTAACAAAAATTTTCTTAAGTTTATTGCTTTTTTAGCTATTAAAAAAAAATATCGTATTAACATTTAAATATGTTATTTTTTTTAACGCCGTAATTTTTTTTAGGCTTAAATTAAAAGCATTAATTATATTTAAAATGTTGCTTTTTAAACGGTTAATAAATTTATTAACGATAAAAATAAAATTAACGTTTAAAACTTAAATATATTTTTTATATTTAATAATTTTATAAATAAAAAAAATATTATTTAAAAAATAATTAAAATAAGCAATAATACTTGCTAAAATTTATTTTTTGCTATAATTTAAAGCTTTATAACTTTTAAAAAGCTATTTATAAAGTTTTATTTAAAGTTATATATAAACTTTATTTTTAAACGGCAAATACCGCTTAATTATTAATTTATAGCTAAAAACTAAAAAATATATTATAAAATTAAAAAAATGTTAAAACTTTTTTTTTAATTATTTTTTAGCATAAAAATAACTAAAATAATTTAGTTAATATTATAGTTTTTTTTAAAAAACTTAAAAAATATTTATATATTTATTTAGCTTGCTTTTATTTTATCGACGAAAATAATTTTAAAGTTAAAAATTTATTTTTATAATTACTATTGCAATTATTACCAATATTTTTATTTTAAGCTAAAGTTTTTCGTTAGTTATATTATTAATTTATCGCTATGTAATAAAGCTTTAAATATATAACTGTTGTTTAAACTTGCTGGCAATACCGCCGCTTTAATAATTGCTGGGCTATTTATTTTGCCCTAGGCAACAAAAATATTTAAAAAATTTGTTAAAACTTTAAACGAGCTTATATTAAGTTATAAAAATATTGCTTGTTATTTAACAATATATTTGCTTATTAAGCAGCTTTAATATTATATTTAAACATAAAGCTAAAAAAATTTTAAAAAAAAAACCTTATTAAAGCTAACTTTATTAAATAATATGTAATAATATATTAAAAATAACATTACGCTAATAATGCTATTAATAAAATTATTATTGCTACTATTAAACTTTTTAAGCAAAAACTAATAAATAAAACATATAATAGTTTTAATTTAAACGATAAATATTTTTTTTATATAAATAAACTAAAATAATATTTTGCGATAAAAAAAACCGGCTATATAAAATTTGATAAAAACTTTTTAGCTTAGTAGCAAAAACATAAAAAGCAATTTTTACTATTTATACAATTTATTATTAACGTTTTTTTTATACCAGCTATATTAATTAAATATAAAAAAATATTTAATATAATAAATTTAATAATAATTTTATAACGTTATAAATTAAAAATAATTACGTTAAAAACTTTTTAATGCTTTTAACACTAATTAAAAAGCGATTTTAAAAAATTTTAAGCTGTTATTTAAAAAAATAAAGGTATTTTGGCTAAATTAAACGAAATACCGGTTATTTAGCTATTTTAAAGGTTTTTAAGCTATTATTTGGCTATTTTAATTATTTTAAAAGTTTTTAAGCTATTATTTAGCTATTTTAGCTATTTTAAAGGTTTTTAAGCTATTATTTAGCTATTTTAGCTATTTTAAAGGTTTTTAAGCTGTTATTTAGCTATTTAGCTATTTTAAAAGTTTTTAAACTGCTATTTGGCTATTTTAGCTATTTTAAAGGTTTTTAAGCTGTTATTTAAAAAAACAAAAGCGTTTTAGCTAAATTAAACAAAATATCGGCTATTTAGCTATTTTAAGTTAACTACAGTTAATTAAGCCAGTTTAAACAACAAAAACAGCCAGTTCAGTTAAACAAGCCGAAAATAAGTTTAAGTCAAGCAAAACAAGGTAAAAAGTATTACCTTACCTTGTTTTGCCTGTGGTGCACGCTGATTACACATCAAGCCCTTGATTATTCGAAGTCTTTTCCAACATTCCCCTGGATACTTGTAATGATATATATATTTTATTACTATTCCAAACCGCCAACCGCTTTCTTATGTCTTAATAAGCATGATCAAACAGTCTTACGCGAGACGTTGATAGATATTACCAGGACTCTTGGTGAGCGCGCACTGCATATATAGCCTGTTCGACATGTAAGGGGATCTCTGTACGAAATATTGTATGATTTGTTTCTGCGAGATTGCGGAGTAACTCGTACTATACAGGTATATAGTTCAGCTGTCCATAGAAGGATTTGATTTGGGGTAGCTGGTCAATTAGTTGAACAGTCTGCTAATAAATCAAACTTTTCATGAATAATCGACGGCATTAGACGTGCAGGTTGGCATCCCTTCACCTGTGTTGCGCTTGCCAAGATCAACTCAGCCCTCTCTCCCTTTTTCCCCCTTCCCCCCCTTCTTTTTTCTTTCCCTTTTCATCGACGCTGCAAGGCACATATAAAATAAGTGCCTTCCCGAAAGTCTATGAAAAAGTATATTGGTCTCCGTCAAGTTAAAGTTGGTGTCGAATCTTATAAAGAGGCATCAAGAAAAGCGTCAGGATAAACATCGGTTGAGATTTAAAGGCCTCTATCATGGATGATACCGATGAAATGCGTTGTTAATAACTCTTCTCCCCTTTCAAATTTTTCTATGCACTTCATTTGCTGTTGCCATTTAATCAATATCCCCTCAATGCTTCAGGCTTTTAATGCCCCCAAAACGCAGAGTATAAACAAACCAAGGTGTTGGCTATAAGGAATACAGGAAGAATGGATGGACAGGTGGATTTTGATCGTCTTTGATATAAGCCTTCTTCGCCTTCTAGCTTAATCATATCCTGTAAGTAGTACCGCAACTAATTAAGTTTATTGACTTGATAATGGCTAAAGAAGTCAATGTGTATTGTAGGCTATGTTTCACTTACTGATCCTAGACCATATGGTCGTACATCAATGGCAACCAAGCGCACATCATAAGTACACATAAATCGCGTAATTCCAGAATCGTCGGCCCGAGTGAGTAAATTTCTCTTTTCACAAGTAGCTGATGATACAGTAGGTATTTGCTAAACTTCCTACAATACAGAGAACAGCTAAACAAGCGAGCCAGGTGTGCCAGTCGGCTCAAGATGTCCAAAGCCTATTCATTCAGCCAGGGACCGAACCATACAGGGAACCGCTCAAATGACGTTGTTCTGTTCCGCTCCGCCGGAATCATTTTTCATTCAAAACGTTGCTGCCCATGTGCTCATGCTGACAATCATAACAGGACGTGCCCCCTCCACTATTGATACATATAAAAAGCTCTCCGGGTTTGCTGCTACTCTTTGCTCCCTCTAGGCTCGCTGTTTCAGACACATGAATCTAGAAGACCTCGCCTGATCCATGCAGATTTTTCTTATCACCACTGGCAATAGATGGTGTCTCACGGCTGGGAGATTCGTCAACTGAGCGAGCTGGCTCTCTCTCCGAGGCTTCATCCTAATTTGCCCCCATCAATGGGTTTGCAAAGACTTGGGTTGTCTTCATACTCTCAGGGAAGAGGCAAGGGAAAATCAATTGGCCATGCGGTTCCCGTTGGAGAAGGCAATCCACCTATGATCGTTGATCCTCCTGTGTCTGTCGCGACTTATTGTGGTTATTATGGGCGCGCTTCTCATTGTGATGATTATGGGCCTTTTCGCGACGTGACTCTTCAATCATAGTTCGCTGCTGCATGCTGGCGTCATGGCTCTTCCACTCAATTTTGGTATCGTTTGGACATCTAAGTATACGACGCATCGTCTCACTATGGGGATGTAATGATCAGCTGTCACGTTTATCTAATGCGGGAGAGTAGTTATTACCGAATCTTTAGGACCTTTTGCCCTGTGTTTCTGGTCCAGATACTGAGCACATCCTCCCCATTGCGCATACTTAACACAATACCGCAGAGCTCGTCGGATTCGTCCCCGAACTGATCACCAACACAGGCCATAATAAGGTCTTCGTAGTAACGGTCCGCCACGCCCTTCTTCAATCGCAATATCCACTTTCCGCCATGCTTATTTTCTTCATCTTCCCATATGGGCCGAACTCCCTCCTTGAAGAGGTGGTAGTCCGACACGGTGGGCAATGTGGATGGCCGTTTCAGGTGTGAATAAGCCAACCAGAACTCTTCTATCGTCTTGACAGCCATCATCGCATGCAGGGTCTTATCGTACTCAATGTAGCCATTGGCCTTAGTGATTGGGGGCCTGTACCAAAATACCCATGTGTCGCGAAGAGCGTGTGAGGACACAGCAGGGGCCTGCTGTCCCGTCTCTGAAATGGAACCCATGGATGGCTTTCCAGCAGCGGTGGAACGCAGGGCTTCTTTAGCAGACTTCTCTGCCGAGGGGGTCTTGGCCCCAACGGCTCCCATTGCTTGTTCGAAAGGATTTGCAGACGTCTTTGGGGTTTTGGCCGAGCCAAACGAGGCAAATGCGCCGGAGCCAAGGCCAAACTGGTTGGCCCCTCCGGCACTCGTGGGGGAGGCCAGGGCGCCGGGTGTGGTGGGCGCAAAGGGGTTGGAGCGGCCGTGGGAGGAAGTGGCGCCGCCATTTCGTCGTGACAGGCTCGAGAAATCTCGGGGTGTGGTGGTGTTCGTATCAGTTCCCAGCGAAAGATTGCTGCCGCTGGTGCTGCTGCGGTCTGAATGTGAGCAAACGCAGTCTGACAGGCGGGGAATCAACACACACGGGGCTAAACGACATACTTGTTGCGGCGAGTCCATATTGATTCCTGTCTATCCATGGTGATAGGTCGTTGCTCGCAGCCTGTGGTCTAGCAGATGTTGGAACAGGTGAACCTTGGGCCAATCCCGTGGTTTCTCTTTCGGACCTGGGCAATGCGACGGGACAGGCTATGTCTACCTTAGTCTATTCAATATTTCTTGGCTCCCCCCTTCAGCGTTGTCTTGTTTCAATGTCAGGCGTGGCAGGCAAGTAGATGCGGGCAGGTATTGCAGGCTATGCAGAGGTAATAATGGACAGAGGTAATGGTTATTTCGGACGGGCGCACTGTTGTGGGAGAATTATGTGTATAAGAGAGCTGGGGAGTGTGAGACAGTCCGAAGATGTTGAGGTTGAACAAGGTGAAACAACACGAGAGCGGCGGTAGTGGCGGCGGCGAGGGATTGGGAGAATTTACGAAATGTAGCGGCGGTTTGGTTATCGATGAGAGAGATGCAGAGTTGAATTGGGCTGGCTAGCGGTGGCGGTTTGCGGTTTGAAGAATTACTGACTAGTTGTTGGGTTAGATGGGGAAGATTTGGTTGCAGTTTATTAGTCTGTGAATCCGAGCTCGAAATGTTTTCACGACCAGACCCAAACCGCCCAAACTAATTGCGCCGTCAAAGCTAAGGTGCGACGTAGGTACCTGACTGCATGTGGCGTTAACCGTTGCTGCTGTTGTACCTGATCTGGTGCGCTAGCGAATGAGTGCTGACAAGTCCCTAAGGGCTGCTGCGTGCACAATTACACACGCTGCAACTTGAACCGCTCGCAGCCCTGGAGCAAGCTATGGCTCCTGTATCTTTCAGGTTCTCTCCTTCCGTGGCCACTCTTTTAGGTCACCCTCCCCCACATCGCTCCACACCTGGGCAGTCTGCTGTTTTCAGCCTGATAGGTAGGTGGAAGCAAAGTACTCCACTGTAAATTCATACCTCAGTAGCAGTAGTGGACCAGCCCTCCCTTAAACCAGATGGCGATTACCACCACTTAGACTCTGTAACTTTAGCCGCTTATAAAACAGCTAAATAAAACCCAGAAAAACCCAAACCTTTAAGCAAAGGTGAATGATAAATACATGGCTGAGTTATTGCATCTAAAACATAGTAAGTCATTTCTCTAGTTGGTGGTGGCTTGCCACCTGTGTGGTTTAATTGCTGATGGACTTTGTAACTTCCCAGGAACCGGCAAAGTTACACAGTACCTACGTACAGCCTACGTGAGGAGGTAGGTACCCTCGGCGGACGGTAACACATATTCCGAAATGGTAAGGTGGGGCACCTCTAGCTCGGCTCTCCAGGGGTGTACATCTGAACTTTTTTTTCAGGCCTGAGTTTTAGATTCTCTTTTTCTTTCTTCTTCAACAGTTCAGACCACCGACTCAAATCATCGACAGCCTGCTCATCCTTCCACGCTGCTGCCGATTCCGATGTGTGCGTCGAGATCAATTTTCTCAACGAGAAGTCATTCTTCAAAACCATCATCACGAGGGCCCTTAATTGTTGCGCTTCCCATGATGCGGTGATGACCTAAAGCAATGTACAAACCACCCAACCACCTGACGAATGATTATTTTTGCATCCAATGTAAACACTAGGTAAATCAACAGAGTCCTGTGCACCTTGATGGCTCCCATATAGGTGAGTTCATCTGTTTTTTCTTCGTCTTTCTTTTCATCTTGCACTGATGAGAGCATAATCATGGAAAGGTAATCTGAGCGGCTCAGCCAGCGTAAACGCCTCCATCCGGATCCGTTGACGACAGTGGTTGAGCTTGCAGAAAATCGGAACAGGCTGAGCATATCCGTTTTCACTATCTCGCTTTGGGTAAAGTGGTGAGGAGCTTGCAAACTGACATCTTTTTACTTCCAGTCGATGTGAGGACCGGAGTAGAACCTTGATAAAAAGTTTTATCTGTCTCTTTACCATAGCATCATGAGCCTTCAGAAGAGCATGCGTTTTTTCCCTTATTCAGCACCCACGGCAAAGCATGGTCTTGGTAAAACGCGTAATCTATCAGGCCTAGCGTATGCGTAGATCATTCCGAGAAACATTCGCATCTCTTGTCGCGTGGAGATCAAACGCCTTTTCCGTCACAGTCGTATCTAACTATAACTTCTCGCCTGTCCATCTAAGTCTATATAGGTAGGCGCAACTATATCGGCCTTCGGAATTCCTGCAGGCCGTTAGTCAGTCTCAGATTAGCGAGCGAGGGCTGAATAGCTTCGTCGAGACAGTCTCTATTGCACACCAGACCTGCAGCCCGTACACTTCAGCTCGTATTACTTACCTACCATATAGTACTTCCGCACGGAGTCTTATCGACGACGTAAAATGGGTGGTGCAGATGTCTCAATACTTTCTTCCAAGGAATGAAATGAGAAATCAATCTAGTTCAGCATCTCCAAATATTTTACAAGCAAGCGATGTGTTTTCATCGAGTGTATTTGCGCTCTCGGTATGCCTCCGTCCATTGCCTCTGAGTATGGCCACTGCCACATTTGAGCAGTTAGTTGTTAGACATCCTGTATCAAAGAACTCCTTTAACGTCCTGTTTCATAACACTCGAATATCGTGGAAGATTCGAAAAGTTCTGGAGAGTATTTCTGACGCCGAAGACGATGCTTGCTTTTCATTTGACTTCGCTGTATTTCGCTACTCCCTTCTCAAAAACACGACATATATTTGAGATTCAACGGTAAACGTTGCTTCTACGTATGGAACACTGGATGCGTTTTGTTACGTTTCATATTTTTTTCCACTGGTCTTTCAATCGTTTGATGTGATGGTTTGCCTTGAGCCAAGACAAGCAGGCTCATGCTCGGGCCAAGTTCGGGCCAAGACGGGAGCAGCGTGGTGTAGGTACTGTGTGCACTTAGGGGACTTTCACCGTGAGACTCTGCATGATATAGCTGACACCTCCAAGTCAACCCCGCACACCGATTTCAGAAGGTGTAGAACTGGGAAGCTCGATCCAACTTGGAATCATCTATTGAATCTCGAGTGATGAGTTGGTACCGGCTATTTCATGGTTATATAAAAGATACGGTATCTAGTTAATACCGATAGAAGCAATATGGAGTTTGCTTTGGTCACCACCTACCTACCTGTCTTGAGTAAGACTCGTTGACTGCATTGTAACCTGATGTCATAACATGACAGTAGCTCGAGCGGCGGCTCTGGCCGGACCTAAGGTGGTAGTCTAGAATTGCTAATTTTCCGTTGGACTTCCAAGAACGCTCTCATTTACGGCAACCTCATCGATAATAATAATCCAGGAATGTAATTTTGCACAATCCAGACTATACCCCAATAAGTACATAACTCCCCAGACTCTACCTCCGCTCATAACTTATCATCAGCTTAAGAAGCTCCCAGAACTGCCTGGGTCAGCTTTGTATTTGATTCGCTGGCTGTGATAAAACACCGTAGGAATCAACCTCATCACGTCATAATACCCAACTAGACCGTTCCAGTCATAATCGAGTACCCATTCCTGATTAGGAAACTAGTCGTTGGACGACATATACTTGTCTTTCCGACTTCTGTAACACGCATGCATCATTTGTCTTGCATTTGCTCGAAGAAGGCGATGCCGTCATCTCAATTCAGCTGCGGCGTAATCTACTGGTCTTTGCCCAGAGAGTCGGCCTTGGCACGGAGATTGGCAGCGGTCGAGTTGGACTCGGGGAAGTACCGTCCAAGTGCTGGTTGCAAGAAGGATCGGAAGATGAGTTGGGCGCCGCTGGAAACCCGTAAGCGTGGGATGCATCCGCGTTGAGGATAGAAATCTTACCTGAAAGCAGGAAGCGATAGCCAGAGTAGGAAAACAAACTTGAATGTGTAGTAGAAAGGGAACCAGTAGACAACGCTAAGCAGGCTCTCAAGCACACTGTGACGATTAGCAATTTGAACATGGTACACCAAGATGAAGTTGTCCTAGCTTACGTGAAAAAGGCAAAAACGACCCAGTACTATGCACAAGTTAGCATGAGGCCAGGCTACACTTTGCGCACAAGCGCGAATGACAGGAGTCCTACTGTGAGCCACTGCGTATCGTCGGTTTTGCTGGTGCTGAACAAGGCGGACAAGGAATAGTAACCGGGAATGAGAAAGCCAGCCAAGTTGGTCAACAACTGGCCGCCGAGGTTGAAAACAATGAAAAAGAGATAGAGAGTTGCAAATCCGATGACGGCGTAGACCTTGGGAACCGACGTCTGCTTCTCGAGGTTGTTGAGGGCGGGGTATTTGCCCAGCTACGAATGCGACATCAGTTCTGGTGGTTCAAAGACATGTGCGCGCGACATTATCACAAGCATACCTCACGGTCGAGCTGGGAGATATATTGCTGGGCACGATCCTGGGCCGACATGTTCGGTGTATGTGGTTAAGAGAGTCTATAGAGAAACAAAGGAATGCTCGAAATGACGGCCGACACGGATGCTCGGATGGTCGCAGGTGGGGAAGAAGATGTTGACGAGGTCAAATCTTGGTGTGTTGTAGGTATCTACCGGCATTTGATCCTTAGGGTTAGCATCGAACCATCAAGCCACCTTGCGGATCGGGCACGAGCGCACAGGCGAGTGCAGGGAGAGGGAGAGAGAGAGACTGGATATGGAAGAAGAGGGGATGGGAGACGGCCTACAAATCACTGATGATTGATGACTGATGACTGGAATCAGGGTATCGGATGCAATGCGTAGCAGAAATGTTGGCGATGCTGGGAGGAATGGTATCTTAGATTTGGACTCGGGTTGATAATTGTTGTGTTCGGAACGGGGATTGTGGGAGGAGGGGAGGTGTTTAAAGATGACGAGATGGGAGGAGCAGATGGCCCAAGCTAGGAGAGAAAGAGTCTAGCACTAGATTAACGTCGGCGCTGGGCATGGGTCACAGGCGATGACGGCAGATAACGGGGGTGACGAAACAGGCCCCGGCAATCCCTCCTACACACCTTCCTCCAGCTACCATTGGATTACAGTAGGTTACTTACCTACCTACCATTACAAGCCACGTCCTACGAAAAGGCTGTTCACCTTCAAATCTTAAGTTGGGTAATTTTCAGAATGTTCGCTGTAGCTACCTAATACACCCACCAACCCAGGCAGGATTATGCAGGTAAATTACTTGGGTAATACCAATTCATCCAGAAGGCGGACGGACAGGTAAGTATATTAGGTACCTACAGTTTGCTGGGCTGGTATATGATGATGGATAAGAAGATGCATCTTGGCAGGTGATTTTACTAGGTAGTCTCAGAAGTCAAGTCGCAGTTTTTGCTATCTCTGCTCTGCTACCTACCTACCTTACTTAAGACATTCCTTTCATTTACAAGACTTATAACTAGCTAGTTATCCGACGAATATTGTTTGCCTGGATAGCTTTGCATCGTAGCATGGCCCATTTACAATTGCTAAGTGTCATTAGGTATGTATGTACTTGGTTCGCGAGTACCGGGCATCCTATGCGCAAAGCCCGAGACTTTACGTTTAAGTATCTACCTAGTTCAACAAAACTTTAGTAGTCTGCCACCTCTAATCAATCAATCGTTTACGGAGTATAAAAAACACTTTTTGCGTTGGATGTATTTACACTACCTTAGGCATATCGAAAAACATATTTAGGACTCAAAATTAGGTGCAGTAACCCAGGTTAAGGTGTATGGTGAGTCACTAATCAACATTATTTTACCTAGATACTCAGGCGAACTTTAAAAGTTCCTTGCCAAGATGTACCTATCTCAGCGTGCAGAGAGACATATATACATGTATATATGGGAAATCGCTTGGGTGCCTTTCAAGGAAAAGAGAACTTATTGCGTCTATTTTTTATTTTTTATTTTTTATTTTTTTTCTTTCTTGCTCTTTGTTTTGTACGGATTGCCGTCTGTCCAATGACAGAATCGGAGAGCCACCATGAACGAGCTCGGCAACTACCTACATCTTTCTAGGTGTTCCCCCCACCCACTGGATAGGGATCCAGGTATCATTGTACCTACTAAGGTACATAAGGTATGTACACAAAGTAGAACCTAGAGCCCCACTCTGAGCCCCAGCCAACCAACCAGTCGAGAGCACATTAGCCATTCTCACGGTTGCCCCGACGAGTTTTGTTGTTTGGACACTTCCTCCGCTTTCCCCATTTTCTGTTTTCGACTCGAGTTCCATCCCAGACCGTCATCTGTCCTGCAGACATCCGGCACCACAACCCCGGGGCTCTTGCTATTGTTCCCACTGCCCATCTGCAGCTTCTCTTCGATTCATTACCTGATCTTCTCAATTTTCTTTTTGCTCCGCCTCGGCTGCTCTACCCCTACCTGGAGTGGCCGTGTTTTGGCTGTCGCATCACAGCAACCTGGGGTAAACAACCTCATCACAATGGATATTGGTCGGTGTTACCTGTCTCCTCACAGCCCTACACCATAGCCCTACGCCGTAGTACATAGCACTTTCAAATGCAGTCTCCCTTTCGCAGTCTTTCCTTCTTTTATGAGCCATGCTCTGGCGCCAAACTTTATTTCGCGCTTTGACGACCTCGGATCTAATTGATACGCAGATCCCCAGCCTCCCGAGGCGAACGCCATGTCGCAACAACACCAGAGAAAGAGGGCCCAGTCGAGAGCATCGACTGCATCCATCCACAGTGTTGCGACCCAGCCCAATCACGAACGCAGCCTCTCAGTAGCGCACCATGGCAACTTTCAGGACCAGTGGCATGTGAACGGCCACGCTGCCATGCCACATTCAAAGGACATGCCCGCTATAGGACACCAGATGGGCCAGCAGATGACAGCCGAGGATATGATGCGTCCAGCCGCGCAGATGCCATTACACCAATCTTTCGCCATGGACTCAGGAATGCACCAGTCTGTTGGCCAGCCCTTTACTCATCACCATGCCATGCAGAACGGCTTGCCAGCCGACTCCTTCGGCGCCGGCACTAGCTTCACCGATGTCGACAGCCAGATGATGATGGAGCGTGATGATCCCGACGAGAGCGACGTGGTGGAGGTGCCGCGAAAGTCGGTTCAAAAGTCGGGTTCCGGTCGTGCTAGCGCCAATAATGAGCTCGAAATGCGGCAGTTGTATCAAGCCAGTCGGCACCGGAAGCTGGAAGATGTGGCAAAAGAGTTACACGGGAATGAGCGCGGCCCTAACTCGGAACGGGCTCGTCAAGTATTCGCGATGCTCTGGTATGTTTTTTTTTTCTGCCTTTTCTTTTAGAAAAGCCACCCAAGTTCTTGTTGTTGCTGTTGTTGTTACTCTCAGGCTAACGATCATCTCCAGGCTTAACGGGGTGTGTGTGAAGGGGTCTGGTTCCGTACCAAGAGGACGCGTCTACGCCCATTATGCTTCTAGGTGCGCGACGGAAAGAATAACAGTCTTAAACCCCGCGAGCTTTGGAAAACTGGTCCGCGTCATATTTCCTGGCTTAAAGACCCGAAGGCTGGGCGTTCGTGGCGAGTCCAAATATCACTATGTAAATTTCACGTTGATGGAGGACCAGGCGGAGCTGAAGGAGCCCGTGGTTCAACCAGCAATCCCCATTCAAGAACTCTCACAATTTTTACCCTCTTTTAAGTGAGTATTTCATTGCTTGTGAAAATACGTTTGGAACATGAGCTAAGATTCTGTAGCGCGGTAGAGTCTCAGGAACCGCCTTCGACTACAGTAAAGCCAGCACTGCCGTCACCGCCCGAAAGACTCCCATCATCGACATCATTAGGAAGCAGGGCCCATAGTTTATACAACCAAGTAGACGTCTCGAGCATTGACCAGTTGGATACCTCAACGGCCAAGACGACACTGCATCTGGCGTTTCCCAGGGATGATGACAATATCTTTGACTCATCACAACCCGTTATCCTACCTAGGATCGAGCCATTTCTACCTAACGGCACCGACCCTGATTCAGCCAGATCCTTGGCCGCATTATATCGCTCTCATTGTACATCCTTAGTCGAATGTATTCGGTATTGTAAAGAGAAGACGTTTTTCCATCTTTACACGTCTTTCCAGGGCACACTCACCATGCCGGTACAAAAACTGTTCGCCAATCCTAGCCTTGCACCTTGGATAGAACAATGTGATTTCATCTTGTACCAGAGAATGATGCGCATCGTTGCAGGACTTACACTACAGGTCGTTCCGAAACCTGTTCTCGATACTCTACGAAGCATCTCAGAACGCTTAGTTCTCCACATTCGTGACGCCTTCCAAGGCCAGCCAAGACATGTAGTTCGAGCCAAGGAAGCCCCCGCCACCGTCTTTGCAGCCCTCCTTGATCGCGCTCTACGAGTCAACCTCACAGCTCACGCAGCGGCCAATATGTTGGCAAACGCGGCCAATCGCAATAGCATGTACCTCGACTGGATTACCATGGTCCGAATTCGGAAAGTTGCTGAGTGCATACCCACCAGAGGCATGGATGATCTTGTTCAAGTCTTGCTCAGTGAAATGCGAAATCTTTTGGACCCCACCAACGTCCCGTGGGATATTGAATGTCTTACGCTCTACGGAGACAAATACCAGCAGGGCGGTCAGAATTCACACACGGATGATACCGATGGAGACAGCACGCATAATATGCTTGACCGATGGGTTCACTTTTTATGTTCACTCCCTACTCGGTTTCCATACGCAACAGCTGCCGACATTGTCTGGTGCGTGCAGAGAATAGGGACAGAAGTGATGCGTGACCTGACCATTGCCCAAGGTAAGAGCTTCGGATCTTGGTGGGTCACGAAATGTTGGATCGACGAGATGGTAGCGTTCCTAGCAGAACAAGGCGGCTTCATGCAGACCCGCTCCTCGATACCTGCAGCCGACCATGCTAAGCGCTCCGTCTCCGTCCCCATAGACTCTGCCGATGCCAGTCAAGAAGAGCGTGCTCACAATCAGAACAGCATGGATCTGGACGTCGCGCCAGCCTCCAGCATGCAAGCCCAACCGGATCGTGCTCCATTTCCTCCGCGAGTAGATGGTAACGATCCAGATGATAGCGGTATCGGCATCAGAACACCCGAGGACGATTTCCCCGCGGACAAGTTTGATTTCTAGCAGAGCCAATGTTGTTGCTTGCAGTTACTTGCAGCGCTATTGATCGCGATACGACAAGGTCCTGTATATCATTACGGTTTCCGTTTTCCCTCACTATTCACTCATAACATCTCCCGAGTGATTGTCTTTCTCAGTCGACCTGTCTATATTATCTTTTATTTTGGAGTTCGAGGTGTTCGGCATGTGCATCTAGATAGGGTGGACCTTTGCGGGTATGGCACGGTGTTCTGTCAGGATGACGGCGGTGTCGGTACGGCGGTGAAGGACATGAATGTACGATGGCATGACCGAATCATGATGGCTTACGACTGTCCAGTTGTGTGGAAGAGGAATCAAGCAGTGTGTCGCTAGACTTGTGCTAATGTTGGATGTGTGCGATGAGCGCGCGGGCCTACCAAAAGGGGGTTCCGGGTTCTGCTTGGGATTCAGATCAAGGAGAAAAGATTCATGAATGTCCCGGGTTCATCAAGTACGGGAAGCTTGGAGTTCTGTGGTTTGGCTTGGTCACGTTGTACTACCTACCGGTAGGATATATAGGGCGGAAAGCTGCCTATATCCTGTGATACCCATTGACAATGGTAATGATGCTTTGGCATACAAACCTAACTGGATGAACTCGTCTTTTCTATCTGATACCATGCTGTCATTC
>MU389335.1:15191-25291 GCA_022578775.1 Xylaria venustula | reverse complement strand
CCCCCCCCCCCCCCCCCCCGACGTAGAATGGGAAATGATCCTCGTGAATAAGAAACTCGTGGCATTACAGATAAGGACCCGGAGCAGTCGCCTTCACATCATCCCGACTCACCGAGACGAGGTCAATGTAAGACATGCCCCATCCCTTACATCGTAAGTAATATCACATCCAATACTACACGTTCGTCGCGCCTGGGCAGCACGTTCATCTGTCCAACCTGGGTAAGGTAGCTCGGCTATCTGTACGATTCCGGGAAATAATGAGGAGTATGCCATCCATGATGCGGTTGCGTCTACCCCACGCCTTTGGGTCCCGGCAGATCGTCTCGACCAATACTGTGGCGCCGGCTTAAACTGCGACGCTCTCCTATTGGACATCGCGTGTGAAGGAGGAAACAGGGACGACGGCGGTACTGGATAATATGTGGCGTATATACACCATGATGATGGCCGATGTTGGAGATGAGAGGCTTTGTAATTCTTGCGGCCTGGTGCTTGATTGGGATGTTTGCTCAATATACTTTTATTCATCACTTGCCTCACTGTTATTCGTCACTCCATATCTTCGAATCGGATTATCATGTTGTTCGATAAACTGTCATTTGGCCAGTATGGGAATGCATTACTAGATAGACTGCCTGAGCAGCCTAGATTGTGGCATTACGGCGTCTCGATTTTGTTCCTCGGTTTCTTAGCTCTGGTAGTCGACTATGCATACATGCTCTACATGCGGTCTAAACTCGTGCGTGGCAGTCTCTTTGTCTACTTCTTTCCGTCCTTACTTTGTTCGCCGCCTCTGAGTTACCATACTAATCAATATACACAGCCTCCGGGGCCGTTCCCCTGGCCTGTGGTTGGCAATACATTCATGTTGCCGGAGAACAAGCCATGGATCTGGTTTGAAGAAATGTCCAAGAAACACAAAGCCGAGCTTATCACGATATGGATAGGACGGTAAGTCAGCTTTGTTCATGGCACATATCAGCAGGCGATGCTCAACACTTTTTGATCCCAGGAGCCCTACGATTTGGATCAACGATGCCTGGGCAGCCTCAGAGATACTAGAGAAGCGAGCAGGTATCTACTCTTCAAGACCACGAATGCTTGTATTCGCAGAACTAGGCGCAGGCCAGGATAATCTAGTAAACATGTACACAATGACTCCAGAGCAACGCGACAGGTGGCGCGTCCACCGGAAACTCATGCACTACGGCGTGGGGATTCAGTCCGTCCGCAGGTATCGCCACTTCCAGAACAACGAGAGCCGTGTCGTGGCGTACGACCTGCTGAAGGCACCGGACGACTACGTAAAGCACTTCGAGCGCTACGCCACGAGCGTAGTCTCCATCATCGCCTTCGGCCGCCGCGTGGAGAACTGGGATGACCCCATCATCACCGAGGTCATCGCCATGATGCATCTCGCAGCCGACCTCAATGTGCCCGGGAAGTCATTCCCCATGCTCATGGAGACCTTCCCACCTCTCGCGCGTTTCCCGAATGAGATCGCTCCCTGGAAGCGCGGGCTGGGACGGAAACGCTCGTTTCATTTCTTCTACGCGCTGGCGGACGAGGCGGTTGAGAAAGGAGGACATGATGACTCATTTGTGAATTATTTGTTTTCCGAACGACCCAAGTATAATCTTAGAGTGGGCGAGATCTCTTCTCTTACGGGAAATCTGTTTGGCGCTGGATCGGACACGAGTAGTAGTACCTTGATCACCTTTGTCCTTGCTTGTTGTGCTTTTCCCGAGGCCGTGAGGCCGGCGTGGGAGGAGTTGGACCGCGTGGTTGGCCCGCATAGGAGCCCGTCTTGGGAAGACGAGGATCAGTTGCCGTATGTCAAGGCTTTCGTCAAGGAGGTCCTGCGGTGGCGGTCTGTGGCTATCATCGGTGGGCAGCCTCACGCTCCGACGCAAGACGACTACTACAAGGGATGGCTGATACCGAAAGGGACGTGGGTTCAGGGGAATATTTGGGCCATTCATCATCATGAGCGCGAGTTCCCCGATCCGGATCGCTTCAATCCCAACCGGTTTCTTGCGGGACACCCGGACAATCGACCGTTTCCTGGGGAGAAAGGATATATGACTTTTGGATGGGGTCGCAGGGTCTGCTCGGGACAGGTCCTCGCTGAGCAAGGGACTTGGATTACTGTAGCCAGGATCTTATGGGGTTTCAACGTTCGGAAAAAAACGGATGCGGATGGAAATCCTATTGAAGTTGATATATTCAACTACACGTGAGTATTCGTCATAATTCGGCTGATACAATTGTCAACTAATTGCAATCATTAGGAATGGTCTGAACATGAGACCTCAGCCATTCGAGTGTAGCATCACACCCCGAAGCGATGAGATTCGCAATACTATTGAGCGGGAGGGCAGACAAGCTCTGCAAGAATTGGAACAGTACCGAGGCGAGACTAAATATCGGATGTCGACCTTCTATAAACGGAATGATATGGCGATGGATCGGTATGGTGATGGCAAGTAATGAATGAGACCAGATTCGTTGAGTATTGCTCATTTTCCTTGCGTGACCTGGCGATCACATTGCATCTGATGAAATTGGATGAGGCCATTCAAATGACAGACCGAAGCCTTACTAGCTTATGTGTTTCAGGAGCGATGAGAGCATTTTGTATTCAAACATTAAGACCGGGGATTATTTTGCAGGTGTAGGACAAATTTGTGAATATACCTGTCAAAGAAGCACTAGTGACTTTGAACGGCACATAGGAAAATGATGAAAAATTACTACAAAAAGAAAAAGAAAAAGTCTTTTGATGTATGCTGCGCGTGCATATTGATTGCAGATGCGTGGTGTAAATATGACCACATCTATGAGACAGAAGCGGGGACGAGCAACTTGCCAACCTTTAAGAATCTCAGACGCATACAGTACACTTCTTCTCATCTCATTCCACCAACTAATAAACATAAGCCAAACCACATCACCAATTTATCGTCCGACAAATAGGCAATATTTTACAGAGAAATCATGCTAGTAACAGAATCCACATCAGGAAAAGGCGCAGTGAGCCTCCTCATCCTAGGCGCAGGCTGGACCTCCAAATTCCTCATCCCGCTGCTCAAGCGGGAGGGTATAAAACACGCAGCAACAACCACAACCGGCCGCAACGGCACCATCCCCTTCAAATTCGACCCAGAATCATCCGATAATGCTCCCTTCACCGCTCTGCCAACTGCCAAAACAGTCCTCATCACCTTCCCCCTGCAAGGCACGGGTCCAGCCTCCCGCCTCGTCTCAGCGTATGCAGCGACGCATCCCGATGCGCAAGACGTGCGCTATATTCTTTTCGGCGTGACGAGCATTTGGACTGGTTCGGACTGGCAGGCCGAGGACTCCCCGTATGACAAGGGCAATTCACGCGCTATAGCGGAAGACGAGCTACTGCGTATCGCACCCGCTACAGTGCTCAGTCTCGCCGGTCTCTACGGCGATGACCGCCAGCCGCGGAACTGGGTTCATCGCGTTATCACATCAAAAGAAGGGCTGAAGGCCAAGGGGGCGCTGCACGTGATTCACGGCGAAGACGTTGCGCGGGCTGTGCTGGCTGTCCATCGCAAGTTCACACCTGGCAAACGCTGGGTTTTGACTGATATGCATGTGTATGACTGGTGGGATTTGGTGCAGGACTGGGCACTGCAGACGCTGAGTGCGGATGTGTCTGAGGATGAGAGGAAGAAGCAGGAGGATCTGTTGAGCTGGGTTGGCGAGCTCTTGGTTGAGGAGGGTGTTCGTGCTCTGCCGAGGGATACGGCGGCTGTTGGGCGGAGGATGGATGGGAGGGCTTTTTGGCGTTCGTTGGGGATATGGCCTTCGCAGGGACGTATTAGGTAGGTAGTGATGTTGAAGTTGGAATATATTGCTGGTTTGAAATATAGAATGATATGTGTGTTTCTATTCACCTTTATCATCTTTGGGTACAACAATACGCTTCAATCGCATACGAAATATCTGGCGGTGTACGAAGCAACACTGACCCATCTAAAAGAAGCATATAACGTCATTATGACACCAAAGGTCTCCGTGATGATAAGTCTATAATTAAGATAGTCGGGACAGTACATCCCAATGAATTAACATTACATCTATTACAACGACTCCTCCTTATGTATCTCGATCCCAGGCGGTGCCCCAGTAAGCGTTTTACACTGCGCATAAATGACGAACTGACCAGCCACCAATCCACAGGTCATGAGCACACGAGGTCCCAACCCAGTAAGCAGCAATCGTTTCGGCCCAAACTCGCGCGCAAGCGAAAACATCCGTGCCGTAGCCCCTTGCTTCGGATCCCCCGAGCCCTTATTCATAGCCGACAGCAGCGTATCAGCCGGGTGTGAGAGGACCGCAGCAGCAACACCGGCCACAATACCCGATGTCAATTCTATACCCGTAGACTCGAGATGCGTCAGCTTCGCCTTGCGCTCGGATCCGATCGCTCGGTAGATGACCTCAACCGCAGCCTCGTGGACGGAGAACTGTCCCACGGCATACGGCACCTGCTTAAACAGCAATGGCGTGAACCCAGAGTAGAACCCACGGAAGCCCTCTTCGCGTGCCAGCCTCATAAAGCCCGGTACCAGCCCCGTAGCAAACCCGCGCTGCGACACGAGCCGGATGCGCGTCGCCTCAAGGGGACAAAGGGCGATATCAGCGAAGAACTCAGCGCTCGCACTGGCGCCGAGGTAGATAGCCGTGCGGTGCTTAGTCGCCGTCTCCTGCGATCCGACAAGATCGATGTACTTCTTCTTGAAAAATTCGTAACCCGCGAACTTGCCGCCGCCTTGTATCAGGTAGCCGACGGCGGTGGGACCGAAGCCCGTCAGGAGTGCTGAGGCGCCCTCCTTTGCGACGATTGTGCGCGCTGCGCGCACCATGTTCATCCCTTTCATGGCGTCGTCTACTTGGATTCGCGTCTTTACTACGTCTATGGGTGTTGCGGCCTGTTTGGGGTGTTAGTGATGACACTCATTTATTCATTCCTGTTTGTTCCGTGCGGTATTTGCTTGACTTACACCATGTGTGAGGGTGGCTGCCAGGGCACCGGCGCTGAAGAATTTGACGTAGTCGCTTGCCCCGAATCTGGGGGTGATTTCATTTTGGGATGCCATTTTCAGATCCTATGGAAAAGGCCTTGGATGGCGAGGACTGATGGGAGGAGGTGAGAGGTGAGATTTCTTTGTATGATCACCCAGAGAGAGGTTATCGCAAGGCTCCGATCCTCCGATGATGTTATTGATGATCCGGATGCCGGGTTAGCAGATTACTCAGCGACAATGCAACCTCGTCAATACAGCGAAGCCGTTCGGTTCCTAGTCGATCCACGCAACCTGCAGTTGAGGTGGTAGGGCTTGTATAGGAAGATCAGAGGATAAAAAAAGGACAGTATATGGCGTAGGTAGACCCGGGCCGTCTGCTCTGCTCTGTGATGAACGATGCAATATCGCTGGAATGTATGATTGATATCGTCAGATAATTTGAATAATCAGTTTCTAGGGAAATGGTCGAGCGATTGAGTCTTTGTCTACTTTTATTGACTTTTACTATTTTTTTTTTTATTCCCTCTTCATGATGTGTATTGCTCGGGTTTCAACATTGACCATGATACCGCGAAGCCGACACAACGAGCGGTGACGTCACTGTCAGGACAACGAAACCAACCACCCAGACGCCAATTCATTCTTTATGCTACCCATCATTGTGGACCCTAAGACATGGCCAACAAAGCAGTCACTTACTTACTTATCTTACCAATTGTTCGATAAGTATTGCATTATAAAGCTTCGATGGAAAGACTTACCAAGTCGACTGAGAAATATTGATTGCGTCTCTCGCGTTGAATATGATTGTTCCTCGAAGGCCTAAACATACCGAGGCAAGGACTTGTATGACGAAGGCTACCTCCCGTAGAAAGGGAGCCGGAAGTAGCGAGATATCGCGTCCCGGCATCACCGGAGAGTCGATCCTCCTGTGACTCCACATCAATTGATTACCTGTATTTGGTTTTCTGTCGACATGCACATGCACTCGAGCCGTGAAAATCTCATCGCAGTTAATTGACGACCAAAATTAACTTTTTCCCTCGTTTCTGCTCTGACTGATCGGTAGGTACGTCAACGAACAAGACTTTCACTATCTTATTCTAGAGTCGATTACAGAATAAGTATAAGTGGATATAGAGATGGGCTTGGTCCACGTTGCAGATTATGACAGGGCTTAAATGTCTACCTAGGTAGATATTTTATAACCTTAAATATACCTATCCGCCTATTATTGGAATACAATATTCTACTCAGCAAAAGAAAGGGTAGAAAGGCCTGAGCTAGTAGCTGCCTAAAGTCAAATATAAGGCGCTCACCTGCCCAGCACCTGCAGTGGATGGTCAACTTGCCAAGCCACTTGACAGAGCCACGCAGCGCAAGCCACACTAACCAGTCATAGCCCCTGGAGGGCTGTCACACTGCCTGCCGCCGACTTCGCAAGCTACGAGGTGGGTAGGCAATACTGTAGAAGCAGTAGATTTTCTACTATAAACCTTGATTTCTGCAATTCACAAATTCTTCAAAGTCGCAAGATCTAACTTATGTAAACCTCATTACATCAGTTGGAGATTCGAGTTCCAACGGACATAGATCGATACGATTCCGTATAAGTCATGCCCTCCAGATCGGAAATCGTGGCGTTCAACGCCGGCCCCGCAGCTCTTCCAACTGAAGTAATTGAGGATGCTGCTAAGGCTCTTGTCAACTTCCAGGATACTGGTCTAGGCATTGCCGAACATTCGCATCGGTCGGCCTTAGCTACGAATATCATCAACGAGACCAAAGCCAATCTGGCTTCCTACCTTGATATTCCAGATGATTATGAGGTTCTCTATATGCACGGTGGCGGATCCGGCGAATTCTCCGCTACGGCTTACAATTTCGTTGGCGCTTGGGTTGCACGCAAACAGAATGAGATTGGTGACTCGGTGCCGGACCTCAAGTCGGCCGTAGAGAAGAATCTCAAACTGGACTATATCGTCACCGGTGGCTGGTCAAAGAAAGCAGCTGCTGAAGCTGAGCGACTGTTTGGTTCGGAGCATGTTAATATTGTGGCGCATGGCGCCAAGACGAATAACGGCAAGTTTGGAACTATTCCGGACGAGAGTACCTGGAACCTCTCTCAGGACGCCGCGCTGGTCTATTACTGTGATAATGAGACGGTTGATGTTAGTTCCCTGCAGTCTTTTCTATCCCCTTTTAGCGATTTTGGCCTCAGTTGCTCCTCCATCTTCTCGAGATATTGGCAAACTTTTGCTCTTCATGGTAATTACTGACTCCAGCGGTTAAACAGGGCGTCGAGTTTCCCGGGTTTCCCAAGTCCCTTGAGCCCAAGTCTGGGGCTGAGGGACCTATTGTCGTGGCTGATATGAGCTCCAACATTCTTTCAAGGAAAATCCCGATCAAGAATTTCTCAGCCATATTCTTTGGCGCCCAGAAGAATCTTGGAGTGACCGGTACCACTATTGTGGTTATCAAGAAAAGCTTCCTACCGCCTACAACTTCTCAGCCTTCTCCGGCTCTCATGAGGCAGCTGGGTCTGCCCATCCCGCCTCGTGTCTTCGAATATGAGACGATTGCAAAGGCCAACAGTCTTTATAATACACTTAGCATATTTGAGTAAGTAGAACTCTTAGGAGACGAGATTTAAACTAATCAGATTCTCTCCAGTGTCTACGTTGCAGGCCAGGTTCTCAAGAGGTTAATACAACAACATCCTAAAGTTGAAGGCCAGCAAGCTATAGCCGAAGAGAAAGCTCAACTAATCTACGGAGCTCTCGAGGCCCATTCTGACATCTATCAGATCATCCCTGATAAGACGGTGCGGTCACGGATGAATATCTGCTTTAGGATCGCGGGAGGCGATTCTGCAGATAAAGCTTTCTTGGACCAGGCTGCCACCCTGGGACTGATCGGGCTGAAGGGTCACCGTGACCTGGGAGGAATTCGAGCGAGCAATTACAACTCAGTCTCTCTTGAGGGTGCGCAGAAGCTTGCCAAGTTCATTGGCATCTTTGCGTCGCAAAGGGAAACATCATGATTTAGGAATGGAGGAAATGAAGAAGGCCTGCTTCTGCAAGGCTAATCAAACACTATTCCAGTTGTTTCCAACATCAAATGTCTCATCCGACAATCTATACAGCTCTTAGTCAAGCATTCAGTTGTTGGCTTATTGGATTGTGTACAGCTAAAAGCTTTCACCAAGCATTGCTGACGACAGCTTTTCTACAATATGCGCAGAGCGGCCGGCCATCCACTGGTGCTTGCTCGACGGAGCGTTCTTCGGCCACCTTCGCATGGACAGAGTGGCCATTCCATGCTCTGCAGCCTATGATGATCTGTGCCTCAACGCCACAGCTCATGCGCGACGACATACCTGTTCGAATTCGCTCTCTCTTCTGGGTATCATCTAGCACCACGCTATTGAATTCACGCAGACAAGCACTGAGTACTAATGAGAGGATCTTACCGTCAAGGCGAATAAAAGGGGCGGCATGTACCAGCCACTTGTGGAGTTCAAAATAGTACTTTCTCACTTCAATCTGTAGTTTTTTTTTATCAAAATTTGAAGCATAGCTAGCCCTAAAAACAATAGAGTGATATAACTGAGTCACATTCCTTATAAATTTAAGCTGCTATTTTCCGTGTTGAAGTCCGTGCCAAGACCGCAATAGTCAGTTGATCTATCGACACCTCTCCTTGCTAACTTGGCGCTTAACTGGGGATGGAATCAAGTTATAAGCCACTAATAGAGAGGTTATATAAATTCATTCTACCATAACTGCAAAAAAAAAACAAAAAAAAAACCCCATGCTATGAACACTGACAACCAAATTTATGAATCAAGCAAGTCAGGAACAAATACTTTTTCCTACGTTGCTACTCATAGCAATTAGTCTATCTTGTAGTCCGAAAATGGCTAAGACTCATATTCATGATTGTCGTAGAAGCTGTCTTAGGCAACAGGGCAAAACATACTTCTACCTATACTTTTCTCATCAGCTTTCATCACGGCTAGGTAGTCTCGATTACCAACTTGCATCCTCATCAAACTTAATATCAGTATGACATCTATTTTCTCAAATCAACCCTCTCTGGCTTTGTTATTCGATTCGATCAAACCACATGCCCGTGGAGCTACCAGTCCTCACCGTCGCCGACGTCGCGGCGTGGGCAATCTGGCTCGCCCGCAGTGCCACAACCTCTAAAGGCGTATGGCTAACACTCTCAAAAAAGGGCCATAAGTCCCCGACATCACTCACATACGCGCAAGCCCTAGACGAAGCGCTATGTCAAGGCTGGATAGACGGGCAAGCCCGCAGTGGCGACGAGCGGTCCTACTCCCAGCGCTTCACTCCGCGGACCCCCAAGTCCCTATGGTCCAGTCGGAACGTCGACAACATTTCCCGCCTAGAGAAAGAAGGGCGCATCACGGCTCTTGGCCGCGCCGCTGTTGATGCCGCGAAGGCTGATGGGCGCTGGGAGGCTGCGTATGCTGGCCAGTCGACGGCCGAGCCCCCGCCGGAGTTCCTTGCTGCTGTAGCTGCTGTGCCGACGGCACAGGATATGTGGGAATCTCTTAGTCGGTCTAATCGATTCGCTATTTATTTTCGGCTTAATGCGCTTAAGACGCAGGCTGGGAGGGAGAGGCGCGTTGCTGCGTTTGTGGAGATGCTTGTTCGCGGGGAGACTTTGTTGCCTCAGAAATCGAAGCCGGCTACTGGCGCCGGTAGAACAGCTTCGGCAGCAGCTGGAAAGGCGGCGTCCAGGAAGACGGCACCGCCGCAAAGTACGATGTCCGACTCGACTGGGGATAAGGTTGTGTCTGTGAGTCGGAAGCGACGGGCGACTGTATCCCCTGAGGGAGGGGAGCCGGTTCGGCGGTCTGCACGTCTTTTGAACAATACGGCGCCTCCTCTTTGATGACTTGTACTCGCTAGGGCGGGGGGGGGGGGGGGGGGGGGGGGGGGGGGGGGGGGGGGGGGGGGGGGGGGGGGGGGGGGGGGGGGGGGGGGGGGGGGGGGGGGGGGT
>MU389335.1:0-15181 GCA_022578775.1 Xylaria venustula | reverse complement strand
TCGTCTTGTCGCGTTAATTATCTCCCCGCGGGGGCCCTCTTTTTTTATTCTGTCACCCCCCCCCCCCCCCCCCCCCCCCCGCCCCCCCAAAACTTATTTTGCGTTAAGATGATTGTATAAGTTACATGTCATCTTTTTGTTCTTCGTCGCTCTTTGAAACGGGATGCTAGTGTTTATGCTATGAACTACTTAATGTAACAATGCCTTCGTTTATTTCAAAGGCATGATATAAGTTACATATGGGGAAGAAAATGATGCATCAAAAGCTCATCATGTTCGTAATACCCATCTTCTTAGCACACCTACCTCCAATATTAAAGCCTTTATATCAGAAAGGTGTTTGATGCCGTATGCATATCCCCCACTGCTACCCCCACCTACCTAGGTACATTTATGGGCAGGTTCATCTCAAGGTGTGCTCGAAATCTCTTGAATGGCAATATTTGATTGGTCGGGTGCGCCCCGATCTTTCCCGTAACCGTGAATTCCTTAGCGCTGCAGCTTGGGCGTTCCAGTGCCTGCCCGCCCGCCTTGGTGCTTTCCCGCAGGGACATCTTGAGCCTAGCGAGCCTAGGTCTACGTGTACCTGGCTAGTACTGTACTCCGCATTTCTTCTGCGCAGCACACCCAAACAGTACCCAGAGGAGACCTGACAACGCTCCACCCCGGCCCAGGTGTACCTAGCGGACGTAGGTAGGTACTTGGCTGTTGGTGTAATCAACACTGCATCTTGTAGTCTACATATACTTATAGGGTCGCCAAGTTACTTAAGCAGGGCAAGTAGTGAACAGCAAATGGTACGGCGTGATTGATTTCTGCCGATACTTTCATCGTCATCCACCCATGCATCCACATCCCTCTCTTCATTGCCTGTGCAGCTACAACAATAACAACAAAGCGTCACGACGTCAGGCAATCTGTCTCTTGAGCCTCTTTTTGTTTTCCATGCTAAATATAGCTTCAGGTTGAACAAGGTCAACTCTTTCCAACCTATATATTTAAATTCTTTTTTTTTATTTGCCGTTGGAGGCTAGAGCGAGGCTTTGGTACGGCTGGCCTCAATTGGTTACTGCTGAGATCTACATTGATTACCTCCCCCCATACCGGAGAGTCGAGAGTCCATCCTAGGACCTGCAACAGTCGCATATAGACCGGCGTCGTTGCTGCGCAGTCGGTGAACTGACCAGATACACTACTTCCGCGCTGTTGCCGTGCCGGCGAGAGCGCAATTGTCGCCGTTGCCATTGCCTTGCCCACCACCACCGGCTTCGCTCTCGTAACCAGGTGGTAAGCTCATACAGATTTTCATGTTTCCATGTTCTACTATTTGCGGGCTGTTTTTCTTTCTTCCCCGATCTTCACATTATACCCGCCGCGCTTTCGACCTTCTGATCGTGAAATCGCAAATCCTCCCTGCGTCCCCGCGCATATCGCATTTCCCTCGAGCTTTCGTGCCCAGACAGAATTTATAATTCATACCTACCTATTCAGCGTCTTTGTGTGCAACATAGCGCTTCGGTGCTACATATCACCAAAACCTCGTATCTATATCCCTTGCCTCAAACTGCCGCATTACACCTCCTTCCACTGGCATGGCAAACATTCCCACCACTGCCGTCTGCTTGTCCACGTCCTAACCCGCTGACCAGGTCAATAGATATTTGTAGTTGCGGCTCGGTCTTTGCCTGCCGATTACCCCCGGACGACACGAGATTTCCACACGCCTCTATTGCCGGGTCACATCGCGCCGATATTCCAACTCGCCTTCCTCTTCATACCCTGTTGCGCGCCAATCTTCCTCTCAGACGACCGCTATGCTCTAACTTGGAGCCTTAAAGATCATATAAACTGCACATATCTGGCTGATAACCCTCCCATGAATCCGTCGTAGAAGCGAGCCCTGTCTTCAACATCATGGCGCAACCACGTAAGTTGTTTCCCATATACCCTCTTGAACTGTGCGGGACGCTTAGCAAGGTGGTCGCCTCGAAGTCATCACCCAGCTAATGTTATATGAGTTACAGTTACCGCGGAGGAAGAGATCCGTTACGCTGAAATCATTGATGGAATCCTAGCGACGGCTGACCTCGAAACTGTCACGCGTAAGAAGATCCGATCTGGTCTTCAAACCGCGCTGGGAGGGGTTGACTTGAGTGAGAAGAGGGTATTTATTTCTTTTTTATTATATCTTGATGGATCACTCCATGTCTAGTCTGCGTACACATTTGACAGACCCTCGATACAACGATCCTCCCCTGTCGACATCTTCTACATCACATGGCTTGTTGGCTGATGTTTTACATTTAATATAGGCTGCCATCAAAGCCCTGATTGAACAGCGTTTCGATGCAGTATCAGACGCCGTGGGCCCGGCCGATGCCACAGTTCCCGAATCGAATGCTCACCCTTCGCCTCCTAACGGATACACGAATGGTCATGACGTCGTTAGCAAGGAAGAGGAAGATGTAAATGGCGGCGAAATCAAAGTCTCAACACAGCCGCCGAAGAAGAAGCCACGTAAGGAGCAGAGCACAGATACCGAGGATGCAGATGCGAAGTTGGCTGCCATGCTCCAAGCCCAGGAGAATCAGCGAACTCGAACTACACGAGGTGGGGGAGCTAAAGCTGCACCCAAGAAAAAGAAGGCAGCTCCGAAGAAGAAGAGCGACAAGAGAATCCGGCCGGAAGATGACAGTGATGTGGATGGGAGCGACGCACCCAGTCCCAAGAAGCGCAAAGCTGGAGGCGGGTTCCAGAAACCTTTCAATCTCAGCTACCCTTTGGCAGAACTTTGTGGTGAGCCTCAGGTGAGTTAAAACCGTACCCTGGAACCTCTATCTGCGTTAAGATTGCTGCGTTCTGGGCTCTAATGGATTCTTTGCATGGCTGACTCCTCTCTAGCTTTCTCGCCCTCAAGTCGTCAAAAAGCTATGGGCACATATTAAAGAGCATCAGCTTCAAGACCCCAACGACAAGCGCCAGATTCTATGTGATGATAGAATGCAGGCCGTCTTTAAGGTTACCAAGGTGGATATGTTTCAGATGAACAAGCTCGTTGGTAACCACCTGTACCCAGTTGAAGAGGGAGTTTAAGATGATGATAATGTGACGGCTGAGCATTCCGAGCAACGATGCGTTGCCGCTGAAATTGCTACGGTTTGGCCTTGGTTCTGGTGGTAGTGGAACACATCTCTCAGGTTGAGGCCAGGCGAACTGAGCTTCGTGTTGGCTTTGTTTGAGCCTGCATACATGGTGGTGGCCATCGGCTCATTGGGGAATCTACATACGTGATGAGCAGTTAATAGTCTGCAAGCATGGCGTTTTATAGGCGGGTCAATGTCTTGCTGGGTTGGCGCTGATTTAGCAAAGGTATTGGTATGGTCAGTGCAATGAGGAGCTGGGATTTTGATAACTCGACAGAAATGCGAAGTCATTTGATTACTTATCTAGTCATGCCAAGTTAATTATGAACACCAAAATTGATGAGTTAATTCCTTGCTCTACCACCTCCACTAAAAGAAAAGCCATCGATGATCAGTCACTCTTCAACTTTTGTCGTCACGGAAGCTTTCCGGGACTGAATATCGGACCTATCAAAGGATATATGTCGACAGCTCTTTTCTTGGTATTATGAATCATACAGTCTCATATTTAGAAAATTCCCGGCTCCTTGGCTTGAGAAGTCTACGTGTATAGGAGTCATGCATTAGGTAGGCTGATAGTAATTCAGTCAGCCTTGCAGCTAGCGAGTTTCTTATTTGTAAAACAAGCTTCCAAGTTCCATCCAAGTTCTGACTAATATCCATGGATGCCAAACTGGACAATATCAAAGTTTATAAATTTAACTTTCCCCACAACTTAATTAAATCGCAAATCGTTCATGACACACAACAGACTTTATTCCAAGTCTCAGAGCCTGTCTCAGTATCAATAGGTAATGAATGATACGCAAGCGCAGGTGACACAAAGCGATGATGACCGAGGGACCTAGACCATGCATAACGGCGGTGATGTGCAATTGTCGGGATTTGCCCCGCGGTGAGTGTGGGGTCAGGGTCGCTAAGCAGCCACTCTAGCAAGTGGAAAAGGTGAGGTGGCTTGGCCGGGTGTGTCATCATTCTCTCTGTTTTCGCCCATTGAACAACCGACAAACGCGCGATCTTGCTCTGTCAGCTGCTTGGAGCGGCCTGTCTTGTGCTGTGGCGGGTTTTCTTATACCAGTCTGACAGCTTCTGATTGCTCATACTCATACTACTGGCCCGGATATACCTCTTAATACTCGTGAGAGAGTGGATTTGCTATATAGCCTCTCTCTTGTCCCGCCACCGATAGTAACGACACAAGATTTCGCCCATTTCTGGGAGACGGGAACTGTTCTTACACCTTTGACGTCTACATTCCTACGTAATATCTGTCACGGGGCGACATTGAGCCAGCTCTGTTCTGAACTCTTTTGCTACACCAAGCGTCGTGTCTTTGGTCGTTTTCAGCTTGACAAGACAGCGGAAGGGAAGAGTGATGGCGTCGACGACAGGCACTTCCACCGACGTTGAGGCCCCCGGGCAGAATCGTGGACGGGGCCCAGCCAATGCGCGAGGGAGAGGAAGAGGGACGGGAGGGCGAGGGCGAGGTCGTGGTCGGGGCAATAACAATGCGCAGGGTGGGCGCGGAGGTGAGAGATCTCAAGGTTATAGGGGCGCTCCTGGTAGTGGTGTAGAAGGAAGAGCAGACACGGCCCCAGCATCGGGACCTTTACCAGAGAACAGCCTTCCGGCAGCCAAAGTACAGCCTACGAGTGGCGGCAATGACGACAACGAGGGCGAGGATGTGGAAGCAGAGGTCTGCTTCATATGCGCGAGCGCTGTCATTCACCAGTCTGTGGCACCTTGCAATCATAGGACATGCCACATCTGCGCGCTACGCATGAGGGCGCTCTACAAGAATAAAGAATGCGCGCATTGTCGGGTATGTCTCGACTCCGGTTCCTTGCTACTGGGTGTGTATTTGGACTGATGATTGGCTTGCAGACAGTTGCCTCGTTCGTCATATTTACCGACGATGCCGTTAAACGATATGAAGACTACTCCGAGCGCGACCTGACTAGCACCGACGACAACATCGGCATTCGATACACAAACGAAGATATAGTTGGCGACACTGTTCTGCTCCTTCGGTACAACTGTCCAGACACATCCTGCGATTTCGCCGGCCTGGGTTGGCCCGACCTACACCGTCATGTTCGTAGCACACATAACAAGAAGATGTGTGACCTGTGTACGAGGAACAAGAAGGTCTTCACACACGAGCATGACCTGTTCACCGACAAAGAACTGGAGAAACATATGCGCCATGGCGACGACAAGCCAGGTGCCGTGGACCAGACTGGTTTTAAGGGTCATCCGCTCTGCGGTTTCTGCGGCTCGCGATTTTACGACGGGGATAAGCTTTATGAACACTGTCGTAATAAACACGAGCGCTGCTTTCTGTGTGACCGTGAAGACCCACGACAGCCGCACTATTACCGCGATTACAACTCACTAGAGGAACATTTCAAGAAAGATCATTACATATGTCCGGACCGCGAATGTCTCGAGAAGAAATTCGTCGTCTTCGGATCGGAATTGGACCTTAAAGCCCATCAGTTGAGCGAACATGGTGGCACCCTCTCTAAAGATGTCAGGCGCGAGGCTCGCCTGGTCGATTTGTCTGGGTTCGATGTTCGTGAGAGATATCAACAACAACAACAACAGAGGAGAGGAGGCGGCTCCAACAGAGGCAGAGATGGCGATCATGGAGGAGGAAGAAACAATCGCGCCAGAGGCCGGGATCCAAACGCCGAGCCGCTGCCCGCAAGTTCGGCCCAACCTCTTCGTAGGGATGAAATTGCTCTTCAGCGCCAGATGGCGATACACTCATCACAATCCGTATCAAATCGTACCTTTGGTGGTCAGCTTTCGTCCACTGGCGCGGGTCCTTCAGCCGCTCCGATTCCATCGAGTTCGGGCAACGCTAATCCATCTAGTTCTATACCTCCCGCGGCTGCTGCACCTGCCGCGGAGCTCGCGGGATTGAGCTTGACGGATGCGAACCTGTCTCCTGAGGACCGTGCTCGCTTGATGCGTCACTCGGCCGTTATCGAGCGAGCATCAAACCTCTTACACAACAATAAAGCAAAGATAGAAAAATTCCGATCTTACATCTCATCATTCCGGCAAGACAAGATGACTGCTTCCAACTTGGTGGACGAGCTCTTCTCACTATTCGCCGACATCTCATCCTCTGCTCTCGGAACACTCGTTCGAGAGGTGGCTGACCTGTTCGAGGACAAATCCAAGGGCGACAGGCTACGCAAGACCTGGAACGACTGGCGAGCCATCAACGAGGACTACCCGACACTGCCAGGACTCGGCGGCATGCGCGGAGCCACTACCTCGAGCAGTGGCTGGGCAGCGGCAGCAGCATCAACCAGTGCGCCAGCCACAGCCGCGGCGGCCACTAACCAAAGGCACACGACCCGCGTTCTCAAGCTGAAGAATTCCACACAGCAGTCGCGCCGGTCTAGCGTGGAGCAGCCCGCAGCTTTATTCTCTTCAGGCGGACAGCCCAGCCGGCAACAGGTCGCGTCGCCATCGGCCGCTTTCCCTTCATTACCACCACCTAGCGGCAGCGCCTCATCCTCCCGGCCCTCATCAAGCGCCGGTGCGCTCTGGGGCGCACCGGCATCAATCACGAGAAACTCGACGCCGGCCCAATCACAATCATCAAGAGGTGGGGGGACCGGTAATCGCGAAGAAGCCTTCCCCGCCCTACCCGCGGCCCCCAAACCGACGACGACCATCTTCGGGTACGGCGGGGGGAGAGGCGTACGGAGGGATCTGGGCGGGTCCAGGGATACGGGGTTTAGTTGGGGCGGTGGTGCGGCTTCGTCAGCTTCTGCTGGGGTTGATGGGGACGGGGAGGAGGAGGGGGAGAGTGGTGCTGGGAAGGGGAAGAAGGGGAATAAGGGACGGAAAAAAGTTCTGGTGCAGTGGGGATAGAGGACTGGGTTGTGATGGCTGGGTTGTCAAGGGCTGTGTAGTGTATAGCTTTGATGGGATGAGATGGTATCATGTTGTCTCTGCAGGTGGTTGTGTGGGATCTTGAAACGTAGCTATACACGTAGATATCTGACGATTCTTTGTCTACGGTATATTAGACGGGAGTCTGGTCCGGTCTACACCAGTTGCTTGAGCTGTCAACTACCTACATGGAGGTAGGCTCTCAGACTTTATGCGTACGTATGTACATACATACGTCGGATTAGATTTCTGAGTCTGTACAGTAATTACCTACACACGCAGGTATTCAGTTGTTTTTACCAGGCCATGAAAAGCGAAGCTAGATGGATACACTATGAACAATGTAATGATGGGCTGCTGACTAGGTAGCAATCTATAGATAGTCTGTATATGAATGCGGATATATCGATTTTGTGAGATTTTATGGATTGTGTATAAAGCTTTTTACAATGCATTTATTCTGCAGATACGCAGTTCAAGTTGGCTGGCTCATTGAAAATGGTGGACTTTGCATTACCGGTTGTTCTACGGTAATACACTGCACAGTCTACAGTATCTTCACAGCACGGTAGATCTCATACTGTCCCCACTTGCAGTAGCGAATCCATGTTGCCTTCTATCGGACGCGCGGCTTGAACTCCAACGCCTTTCGAACTTATTTGGATTACCTATGCGAGGTGAAACCACCTTGCCTAAAATCTTTTTGTGATTTGTTTGAGAATGGTAACTACTTATACGTACTCACTTGAATTCAGATGTAGGTAGGTATGTGGAAGATCTTGGAATAAGTGTGGTAGATTGACACTAAAATAGGTACCGTACCTTACCTACCGAGCTATTTATTATAACCGGCTGTTCAGCCGCCATTAAAGGGATATTGCTATCTGGAATTACTTACAGAGTCGAGAGTGCACCTACCTTGTGTAAGCAGCTAAGAGGGGAGATAGTTACCCCATTCCATTCCCTGCCCGTCACTGCTGCGCCATCACTAAACCCTCTGCCTGATCCTTGCCAGCCCTAGACCAGCCCATCTAACGCAAGTACTTCGGGTGCGCAACCACCCACCCTCCCGCATGGCCACATCAACTACCTACCAACACGAATGGTATTAAGGTATGGTGGTAGAGCTGACATAGCATTATCAACCATTTATCTGTCCATTAGCAACAACACCAACATCATCACCATCGTCATCCAGTTTGGTGCTGTCATCTTTTGTTCTCTTTTACTCCACATTGTCTTTTCTGTATCCCTTGCTCGCGACTCTGATAGTGTCTATCGGACCGTCTCCTCCCTCGTGTCCGTCGCATCGCTGAGACACTACCCCCAAGCAAGCATTGTTTCGGACTTCTCTCATTTATACCAGTGCTCGAATGAATAGCTTTTACCTGCCGCAGCGCATCCTCGTCTCCGAGGAATAATCCAGTATCGTGATATATATTTCACAGCAAGAATCCGTAGCTTCGCCGTATTTCCGCGATACGATCGATATACAGCCCTTTTACGGAAGCGAAGAGAGCAAAGGAGAGAGCCAAGAAGGAAGAAGAACTGAGAAGAATATATCGGAGAAAGGAAGAAGAAGAAGAAGAAGAAGAAGAAGAAAAAGTAATTTGGACCCGGCTTCCCGTGATAGGACACCCAGTTCATTGATTGGAGCACGACGGCCTATCGCGACGATCTCATCTCACCTTCGAGCGGACCACGACTCGGAGGATCGCTCTCTCCGTCTGCCACATTCGTCGCCGGTACGATTCGATCTTCATTCTTGCCTAGCACTCTCGAGGACCCATTGCCCCTCGCCACTATTTCCTGTCAGATTCAACTTCGTCGAACGTTCCCACGCCTGACAAGCCTCTTGTCCGCCCCGTCTGTCAATCCTACTACTACCAAGACTCTGCCTGTACGACCTCGTATTACTAGGCCCCTGATCTTTCAGCCTAGTTTGATAGCTTCGTAAGCAGGCTCTGTCTTCGTCATACCTGGACGGGAACAACATGATGGTTGCTGGTCGACAATAAGGCTCGCAACATCCAGTATAGCGTAGTCACCAACCTTTGCGCGCTGTCTTCTTCATCATGTTGCGACGGCCTCCTCGCGAAGGACGGCTTGTCGCTCCGCCGCGAACAGTATTTATTGCCCTCGCCGTGCTCCTCATCCCATGGCTTCAGCTTGTCGACGCTCAGCAGCAGCAACAACAAGTACCTCAACACCGACCCTTGGCGCAGTCACCCCACCTCGTCGACGTTATTAAGGATGGCACCATCAACGTCGATGCCCCCGATCGTCGAGGCCTCCCTCGTCTTCGACAAGACTCGCCATTAGATGGCCAGCAGAACCAGGCCGCGCCTAAGAGCTCTGCAGCCAAAATTAAGAATTACATGCGGAGAAGCCGCACAAGCGGAAGCTCCATGGTCGCTAATAGGCAAGACCCCTATGACACCCCATCTCTAAACGATGCGAGCGCCCTCTCAACTTTAGCTCCGGGTAAAGCCGTACGAGCACCAAATTCTTCACGGCAAGTGGCCAGCGTCTTGGCTGGTTCTGGCCTGTCCTCGCTGCAGTCTGCGCGGAGCCTGGAGAATTGGGAAGTGGAAGACTACATTCTTCTGGCGACCGTCGATGGGCATCTATATGCAGCGGATCGTGAGTCGGGCGACGAGCGCTGGCACCTACAGGTGGAACAGCCCGTGGTGGAGACCATCCACTACCGACCCAATACATCATCCCCCCACGAAAAACGCAGCCAAGACCGTCACCCACTAGACGACTACGTCTGGGCCATCGAGCCAGCTAATAACGGCGCTGTCTATGTCTGGACGCCTTCACACTATGGTGCCGGGCTTATGAGTACCGGTTACACCATGAAGGAGCTGGTGGACGAGATGGGCCATTACGCATCCTCGGATCCTCCGGTAGTATATACTGGCCACAAAAAGAACACCCTCATTACCGTCGACGCTGCCACGGGCAGAGTTCTGAAATGGTTTGGCCAGACTGGCTCTCAAGTAGACCAGCAGAGCCCTACATGTTTCCCTCCCAATAGCCGGCTGCTGGACACCGATAACAAGGAGTGTAGCAACGATGGGAGGATCACGCTGAGCCGTACTGAATATACAGTAGATATTCACGACCGAGACGACGGGAGGGATATTGCCACCCTGAAATATGCAGAATGGGGGCCGAATAATTTCGACAACGACCTTCACCGACAGTATCGTTCACCGCCAGACAACCGGTATTTTACCAGTCAGCACGACGGTAGGGTATATGCCATTGCATATCCCTCTAGTACCACCTCGTTCTCCCTTCCACTTACCGTTCCTGTCGCACGCGCGTTTGATGTCGCAAGGCCCATGGACGCACCATCCGGGAGCAACCCGGAACTTGTCTTGCTACCGCAACCGATACCTCCCGCTAGGGACCAAGATAGCGCATGGGCACGAAGTCACAATGTTTTCCTCAACCAGACTGAGTCTGGTGGATGGTATGCCATGTCCGGCCGTTTCTACCCTTTGATTGTCGATGGCCCGGTTGCTCATGTGAATCGGAGGAGCTCATGGGAAAATGAAATCTTACTTGACGATGCGCATCTTTCCACGGCTCTAGTTGGTGTCCACACCATTGGTGACGGTATTGGTATGCCTGAATATTCGTCGGCTTTGGCTCCCAGTCTTCCTTCCGAGTCGTTCGACCAGTCCGAGACAGAAGACCCCATGCGGCCAAATTCGGCATCCATAACACCCGTGATGGAAACGGAGCTGCCTCCGATAGTAGAGCAGGTCAAGGAGCTGCCTCGCCGGGCTTTTTATTCGACCTGGGATCTGTTCACAAATCCTCTTGTTCTTTGTGTCCTCCTCTACGGGTTATCTCGTTATATCAGACACTGGCTCACTTCTCGTTCTGCAAAACGGAAACAACCGACCTCTCTTGAACCAAAGGACCTCAAAAACGAGTCCCGCACTGAAGTCGTGGATGAGCCGAAGCCTGTTGTCCCCCAAGTAACTGGACCCGAGCCGGAATTGCCAGACAAGGAAGAAAAAGTCATTGCCCAAGATGCACAGCCTATCGTCCTCCCTGAAGCAGATGTCGTTCCGGTTCTTCCGGGGCAAGAGGGGCAACCTGTTGAACAAGAGGCATCAGACAAAAAGAAGAAGGCTCATCGTGGCCGCAGAGGGGGTGTCAAACACCGAAAGGGGGCCAAGAAACAGCGAGATGCCGACGGCTCTCCTGAAAAACACAAGGATGAAAAAAGTTCCTCACCTGAAGCCGATGGTAGTGTTCCAGGAATCCTAACTACTAGCTCTCCGGCTAAACTAGTACCTAACGTTGGCATCGAAATGAGTAATCCAGAAGATGTCAGCGGCCCCGCCATAGATATCGGCGGCATTGAAGTTAACCAGGATTGCCAACTTGGTATGGGAAGCAATGGTACTATTGTCTTTGCCGGCAAATTCCACGGTCGTGACGTAGCGGTCAAGCGTATGCTGACACAGTTCTGGGACATCGCTACTCAGGAGACTCAGTTACTCTTGGAAAGTGATCACCATCAAAACGGTAAGCCATTCCTTAAGATGCGTCTTATTGCTCCACGTAGTCGCTAATATATAGCCCTAGTTATTCGGTACTACGCCATGTCAAAGAATGAAAGTTTTCTTTACATAGCATTGGAGCTCTGTCAGGCATCTCTATCCGATATCGTGGACCGACCAAGCCAGTTCCCCGAGCTCGCGCGAGCTGGTGAGATGGACCTACCGCGAGTTCTTCTGCAGATAGCCAATGGGCTCAGCTTCCTGCACGAGCTACGTATTGTTCATCGTGACCTTAAACCCCAGAACATCTTGGTCACTATGGGTCGCGATGGGCGACCGAGGCTACTCGTGTCTGATTTCGGCCTTTGTAAAAAATTGGAAGGTGGACAATCCTCCTTCGGAGCCACCACAGCGCACGCAGCTGGCACGTCTGGATGGCGGGCGCCCGAGCTCCTCCTCGACGACGATGCACGCGAGTCATCAAATATGTCCATGTCTAGCATCCATAGTGATTCGAGCAGCCAGCTCGTCAGTGCTGATGTCATGCCCAATCGACGGGCCACCCGTGCCATCGACATCTTTTCTCTGGGACTTGTCTTCTATTACGTGCTGACCAAGGGTCTCCACCCTTTCGACTGTGGTGATAGATACATGAGAGAGGTGAACATTCGCAAAGGGCAGTTCAATCTCAAGCCGCTGGAGATGCTTGGAGATGTCGCGTACGAGGCGAAAGCGCTCATTGAGACGATGCTTCGTGCAGATCCACGAGCTCGGCCCTCAGCTAAAGACGTCATGGCGCACCCTTTCTTCTGGTCACCCAAGGAACAGCTCGCTTTCCTCTGTGACGTATCTGATCATTTTGAACTGGAACCTCGTGACCCGGTCTCTCCTGCACTAGCGGCATTGGAGGAATGTGCTCCCCACGTGTGCCGCGGCGACTTCCTCAAGGCACTACCTAAAGAATTTACTGAGAGTCTGGGCAAGCAGCGTAAATACACGGGGACCAAAATGCTCGACCTGCTGCGTGCGCTCCGAAATAAGCGGTCTCACTACGGTGATATGAGCGATACTCTGAAGAAGATGGTGGGACCGATTCCTGAGGGATATCTAGGGTTCTGGACACGACGGTTCCCCAATCTGCTCATTGTCTGCTGCACGGTCATTTATAAGCTGAACCTGGAGCAGGTGGGCACTTTCCAAGAGTACTTTAAGCCGAGACTCCCTATCTAGAACTGAGGGAGTAAGATGTAATAGGTGTTGTGAAGATATAAAATGGGAGTTCATGCGGGAAGTCTGTTATTAGGAGGAAACAGTTGCTCGTGCTTCTCTACATGAATTCAGACACTTTTCCTCTCGATTCTCTCGATTCTCTCGATTCTGTACTCTGCTCTCAGTGTCTTATTCTTATTGGTATATGTGACGTGTCATAAACAGTACCTATCTATGTGCTAAGTGGCGTAAAAGGGACTAAACAGCCAGCGGTTATCCGGGCAACCTATTTCCCCTAATGGACCTAACTTGTGTACTTATTTACCTTGCCCGGACATCCCAGACAGCCCTCTTCGTTTGCAGCTTGAATACATGTAGGGAGGTCATGTTAGGCGGACGGGGTAGGTAGGTGCATGCATGCACTTGTACAATCCAACAATGCTGTTTTGGTTTTTCGTTTGCTTGTGATGTAAGTACCTACGTAACTACGATACAAACCTACCTACATAGGTACTTTACTTACCTACCGCCTCACTTCTCATACCTGAGATGCACCTCGTATTTTGGACGACGAACGACCCTTGAATACAACTGCACCTTGAACACACCGCAACCTTAAGCTCACTACGCCTACCTACTTACAGATCTTGAATCATAAGTACATACCTCGACCATACCTCACTTCTCACACCTCGTACCTTTAACGACTGATCGACCATATGCACCTTGAACACAACGCTCCTACGTTATTTTGGATGATCGTCACATACCTCGACTGTTCATACTAACATACCTTGGGCTTCTTACCTGCCTAGGTAGCTATCTGCCTTCCTGTCTACCTAAGTCGCTACACGCACGCACGCTCGCACGCACGCGCGCACATATGGAATCTGCACGATTTCTCCTCTCTCTACTGAACCCTGTCGAACTTTTAAACGAACTTCTCGAGCTTCTCGAGCTTCTAGTCGATCTTGTGCATTGCATCTCTCTGTTGTTTACAATCGGTCGCGACATCCTTTGGATCGTCGACGCTATCTGCAGTATTTGCCTCCGCAACATCCTCGAGGTTATTTTCAACATCTGCTGGGTTTTCCTTTCTGTTGTTTATTCTGCTATTCTGCTTATATCACCTGACTTTCCTGATTTTGCACTCCGGGCCCTAGTTGTTTATTCCTTTGGTTTCCTCCTTTGGTTTATTATTTTATTTGCCCGGGATTGCTTCTTGTTGTGGTGGGAGCACGAGTTGGATTAGAACCTTGAATCACGAGGTTGAAATTCGCTTTTTTGCTTGCGTTAGTTTGGTTTGATACGCATCTATGTTCGACACTGGTTTTTACTTTGCGTCGTGTTTAACCTTGGGTCACTCTTGAGTCAACTTTGATCTTGTTCTCGATCCAGTCTTGATCTTGGTCTTCATCCTTGGTTTCTTTTCCGCCTTGGTCTTCTTGAGGCCTGCCATCACCATGGCGCCATATACCCAGTCAATACCGCGTGCGCGCAAAACCACGCAGAAGACGAAGCGGAAAATTCAAGTGTATTCTGCACGTGGTGCCGCTGCGGGCCGCGGGCCGGCGGTCGGTGATGGGGGTCGGAAGGTTAATAACATGTCTAATGCGCCGCGGAGAGATACTGTGCAGAAGGAAGTTCGGGAAGAGGCTATTGTTATTAACTCGGATTCGGATTCGGATTCTGATGATGGGGATGACGGCGATGAAGAAGGCCCATCATCTCTTGGTTCAACAGTCAAGGCTGCGAGCCGAGTGAATCATCCGTCTCCTGCTGTGAGTTCCGTTCATCTCTTATATCCCATTCTTTTCTCTTCATCTCGAGCTTGCGCTTCTCATTCTAAATACCTCCGCTTCCCGGCATCTCTTCTTCATTCCTTATCGCCGGGGTGATGTAAAGTGGGAAACTGAACGATTGACCGACTGAAGACTTGCCGACATGCTGACAAAGTGCGTATACAGGGACCTGGAACTCCCCGTCGCCGATTCTCAGGCTGGGACGACGTTGACCCCAAGACTCTGACAAAACAGACGACTACCCCAAGCAGGTTTCTTGTGAAGCAGGAAGATACAGCGTCCACCGTTGCGAAGTCTAGATTTCTTGATGGCACTTATCCCGAGAAGAAGATATTGGGTCGCGCTCCTGCATCATCAGAGAATGAAACACACACACTAGGCCGCCGCTTACACAGTACCCCCTCTGCTCTTACGATATCTGATAGCGAGGGTAGTGGTACTATGTCAAAGGTATGTTCTTCATTCATGGGGGGGGGGGGGGGGGGGGGGTCGATTGGGTGGGCCCACCCGGCCAAAAATTGCCAAAATTTTAAAAACACCAACTGGGCGGCCAGAAAAAAAAAACAAGGACCAGACCAAATGT